>JAMKPZ010001585.1:0-90377 GCA_024699675.1 Amphibolis antarctica | reverse complement strand
TTGATTTTTTTGAATTTTCGTACTAACCCTTGATTTTTATTTTATTTTCTGAATTTCAGTTTTCTTTTTCTTTTTCCAAATTTCTATTTTCTGAATTTCCAACACGCACTAAGTGACCCTAAATTTATAATTTTTGAAAATTGATGTCATCACCAGGAACCCTCCAACAATATATACAACACAGATAAACACCAAACCCAAAACATTTTCTTCCGTTGCTCTTAGAAGTCAAAGTACAACAAGTTGTCATCTGATAGTAGGAGGTTGTAAATCATGTTATTGTTTATCTACTCTTTGCTGCATTTTCATTCAATGTATACTGACAAATTCATTTTTAGCTTATCATTTTATTTATAACCAGCGAACACTATATTTTGTAGGAAACCTAGCCATATTTTCTTATTGATAATGCTTTTCTTGAAAATCGTAAGATATTCTTCCTGCAATCGTTCTATTACTTTCTGTTCATTGACTTTCTGTTACTTTTCTAACTTCTCTTCTCATCACATTTTGTGTGCACAAATGTGCCCATACTCAATATCGTCTCCCTTGAAATTAGCATCTCAGACAATCAGGTAATTTCTCTGGGCACTTTTCTCAACTACGAGATGTCATTGGATGGAAGCTTCCGCTGTGATGCAGCCCTCAAGCTTCTTCTTGCTCGGATCCCTATGCTACAATCCAATCCCCACCTCTCCTTCCTATCTGGGAAGGTACTGTTTTTGAATTCTTTTGATGAGTTCCCATCCCAGATGTTTTTGGTTTTATTATCTATGATTTTTTTATTATTATCTACGATTTTGTATGCAGGGTGATAAACTCACAGCTGATGATGTAGTGGGTGCATTGGCGGAGCCCTTCCTACACCCATGCTACACGATACCGATCATAGGATGCTTCCGTCCATTCTGCCGGAGGATTGTTGATAAGGTAATAGAGCTGCTGCGGCACATCCCAGCTCTTGGAGAAGATATGAATAAGGGGGAGTTGGAGGAGCTCAGGGAGGATGATTTTTGTGTTATTGATTTCTATGTAAGGAGGAAGAAGGGCTTACTACTTCATGAGGCAGCTTGCATGGCTCTTTGTCGAGTTATTGACTTGTCTCCCTTTGTCATGGGGTAGGTGCTTCTTCATTGGATGGTATAATGAATATAGACACTCAAAGGCAGTTGGCTGTACAGCTTTAATTGATGAGTAGCAACCAATTTCATGTTGAAACAGGGACTTTTTTTTTCATTTTGATATTCTAGAAAATATTGCATTCTTTAATTCTTTCATTTTTTTCATTCATTGAATAGGCAAATTTCTTCTAAATTGCTAGTCTTGTGGCATGTATTGTTTGACATTTTCCAAGTTTATTAGTTGCCAATATGTCTTGAGGTGTCTTACATTGCTGAAATACCACATTTAATCACCTATCATGTTTCATGTAGGACTGTGCTAAATTATTTCAAATATTCTCCTCCACCTTTCCAGCGTTTTTCCTTTATTAAATCTGGCTTTCTGCCATCGGAGCAGGTAAGTAGTAATTGATCTGTATTCTTTTGCCAATTGAAAAATTATTTCAATATGTTCTTTAGGTTGTAGGTTGCATTGAGGACTGCTTTTGGGATTATATCTTGAGAAGAAATGAAAAAGGAAATTTAGGATTCTATTGTTTCAGATCATTATTAATTTCATTTATTCAAAGATATCATTTTTATTTGTAGAAACTCCTTCATCATTTTTTTCTAACTTTATTGACTTTCTGAACCTTTCTTTCCGAACTTTTTATTGTGCACAAATAGATCCTTAGTCTCCTTTTTGTTAGAAAATCAATGACAAAGACAATGCTTGCGATGCACTAGAACTATAGGAAACGTTGCATGTATAGAACTTTTTCAAAAATATTGTTGTTATGATTCATTGTGCATGCCACGCAACATGTAGCTACCTAATTGAGTAGAACAGCAAACTTGAGGACCACTAAATATAACCTAGTGCCTTGGCACCATGGTGCATCTTTTGTTGGCATATATCTTATTGAGGCCATGCTTCTATAGAGAATATTTGCACACAATTCTAGAGGCAAAGACTAATCCCTTGAAGTGGTTTTTTAGCTTTATCTGTCATGCCCATTGGGGCATGTACTTTGATGTAATTACATGCTTATTTGGTTCTGCTTTTATTTTTGTTATTTATATGTTTTCCCTTATTTGTAAATGCTCATTACTCATCAGAGAAGATGCTTTGATGGAGTTACATAATTATTTGATCCTGCCTTGATTTCTTTCTTTATATGGTTGGTTCTTTTGTATTTATTGCTGTTGATTGTTGTCTTTATCAGCCATTTTTATCCCCTTATTTATTTGAGTTCATCTTTGATTCCCAGGACATTTTTTTATTAACCAGAGCAATTCGTATCTCATTTCGCTTGCTACTGATGGCACCAAAAGAGTTTTCTAAATTATGGAACTGGTCAACAATTGTGGAACTAGTGCAAAATTCTGCTTATGGCTTAAACAACTTGTCTATCACATTAGACAATATACTTGACATAAAATGGTGTATGGTACAGATAGTAGCTGTAGTTCTTAGGATGAGTGATAGGGCGACTACCAGCTTTGGTTTGCAGGCAGATGAATCTCTTGCATGTTTTTTCCGGTGGGGTTTCCATTTCTTTAAGTCATTCTTTTGTTTGCATTATATAGATGATAACCACCTTCTTTAAATTTCTTTTAGCTGGGATGAGTTCTGCCAAGATACAGCAATTGAAAAGGCAAGCTGGTATTTTCAAGCAAATAAGTGTGAAGCCAGTAAATATTCTGATCAGAGAAATACTTTTTGTGGATGGAATTTTTTTGGAAGTCAATTGTCCAGTTTACATCCATGTAGTAAAGGAATGAGATCCAACCCACGGGAGCACTCTGGCTTCAGGTTTTGTGCTGTTCCTTTAGTTCACTTAATTATTGTTTTCCTTGTGGCTTGTGGATTGTGAACATCGGATGTTATTATTTTCAGTGATTCGAGCATGGATGGGAGTGGTTTTGTCCTGACTTCTGCATTGCAGAAGAGCTATGAGATGGTTTTAATGGCTATAAGTCAAAAATGGCCTGTACTCCTTCATGGTCCTCCTGGTGTTGGGAAGACGGCTTTAATTAACATGTTATCTGCTACCTGTGGAAGCAAAGGTACACTTGATGATCCTCATCAATGCTGTGTGGTTTGTATATTAGTACTTGGAAAAATATAGTTTAGGGCTTTTGGTGGCAAGGCCCCAAGTTTCAACACTACAACATGGCTAGCACTACTTATACTCCTGAAACAAAATAGAAATTTTAATTTCTAGCAGCAATACCATGGACATGCTGGATATACTCATGTAGGCATTTGGTACATGGGAATATAATAAGGAATGGAATGGAATTTAATGAAATTATTGACAGACCACTTAATTCAATCATTTATGCAATTACATGAATAACTATTCTATTGGAAATGAAATTCTAACTCATCTTGAAAATTTTATTCCCTTCTATTAGGTAAAGACTTTTGTTTTGAAGAATTCAATGGAATAAATATAGGACGATGAAGATGTTAATTATGAGGTATCTAAATAAAGATCAACATTGTAATTAATAATAATTACAAATATTCCTGATAATATGTATCAATATTAATACTTCTTAATAATAATAGTTATTAGTTATTAATTCAAAATATAAATGTTGATATTATTATAATGATCATAAGGATTATTAGAGCTAACAATATCATTATTAATATAATTGATATAAAGATATTAAAATTAATAATAATTTTTTTCATCAAAAATGTGATTAATAATAATAATAATTATCAAATAATTTTAACTAATTAACATTATTAAGTGTTAATTATTAATAAGTACTAAATAATAATAGACTTTTAAAATATTTATTAATATTATTATTGGTAAAAGTTATTATGATTATTAATGCTTAGTAAACATTATTTATTATCATTAATATTTATAGTAATAATTACTTATAAATTATGATTTTAATGATTATTATTTGCTAATAATAATTATTAGTTACTGGCCTAATTGTCAATTGCTACAATTTCAAGGTGGCTGGGGTTTGTTGTGGCTCTTAGTTTTTGGACAGGGCAGTAGTTTCCTTTGGCTGTAAGGTAGTGAAATTCTCATTTTCATACCTGGTCACCCTATTTATGGGTTAGAGCTCTCAAGTGTTTGGATTGGAATCCAGTGATTGATACGCTTGAATAGAGATTGTCGAAGTGGAATGTGTCCTTCACATTTTGGGGTTGGAAATTTACCTTACTGTCAACATTTTATCCAACTTTGCACCTATGATCTTTCAATCTTTAGAATTTTGGTTGGGGTAAGTGGCAGTTTGGATCGGGTTATGAGGCCTTTTGGGCAGGATGAAAGAAAGAGAAAAGATGAGGTTGCCTCTTGCCTCTTGATCTAGTGTTTGGAGGCCTAGATAGGATGGGGATTTTGGTATTTATGACATTTGTGACTTCAATCTGGTTCCATTAGGGAAGTGATTATGACATCTGGTAGATGGTGGATGGGAGTTTGTTGTGGTCGAAGATCATACTTGCTAAGTGGCATGGTGGATGTCTTCTGTTCGGGGATTTGAGTCCTAGGAAGGTGATTACCAGTGTATGGTGTGGTGTCACTGAGGTGGTGGGGGTTCAAGGGGGCTTGGTCCGCTTGGAGAGGTGGGTTGGCCATGAGAGGTGGAGTTTTGGAGGGATGGTTGGGTGATTGTTCTGTAATGTTTTCCTTTCTGGATTGTTGCCTTGCCACATGGTATGGTTAATTTGTGTTTGGTGAGTCATTTGGCAGTGTTGGTTTAGGATATTCCACTTTCTCAAAATGAAAGATACCAATTTTTGGGATTATACTTGCGTTTTATTTTATACTCTACACGTTCAAAGCTTCATGAGACATCTCCTGATTTTTTCAGCTGGAGATGGGGTAAGGCAGGGTACCCTTTCGTTGGCATCTCTCTGCAGAATTTTTCATTACAGCGTTGTTCAGAAGAGGCTTGCTTTGCATGTTTGGAATTGCATGACCTCCACAAAGTGTAGATGTTTTGATGGTTGCTGTCAAGAATAAATACTTTAAATGTACTTTCTATATATTTCAATGATAGAATAATATGACAAGTATCAAAATAATGAATATGTTTCAATGATGGCAATTGAAAAGATGAAATCTAATAAAAATAAAAAAGGCCATTTCAATGGCTAAGGATAGTGAAATGTATTTTTCCTCAGAAAATGAGGAAAGATGCTTGTTTAAATGGAAAAATGATCATTTTTACTAAACTATTTCTTCCTGTTTTTCCAAAAACTGAAATGGATTGGGATGAAAAAACGATTAAACAGAGTTTTTGAACTGTTGTTTTTCTATTTTTACAATAATGGTAGTTTCTGTGATACAACATTGGGAACTGTGAGGCATTTGTTCTTTCACTTGTCGAAAATAGCTGTCTGATGAGAGGTTTTTGCCAGAATTTCTTGGCAGCATCTGGAGCTGTTGTTGGGAGGTGTGGTGGTTGTACTCTTTGCAACGGTGGAAATACAGGATTTAGGTGCATCATCTGTTTGCATGTTGGTGTTTGAGATAGTTGGGCAAGGTTTCTTCATTTAACGGATGGTTCAACTTGGAGTAGCTTGTTAAGGTTCTTGTTCACTACACGTGAGAGGGGATGGTGCCTAGTGTTTCAGCAGGGTCCTCTAGATGGCGATTGCAACTTTCTTGGAGGATTTAAGCTATTTTATTGGCTGATGTTTTCATGGATTTTGTTGCATCTTTTGTATGCCTCTTGTCATGTTGCTTTGTTTTCTTCATGTTGGTTTAGTTTGATTTTTGCTTGGTTTCCTTACTCATCTTCTTGAAGAGTTATTAGCTTGTACTCATTTTTCAAATTTTTTTATTAGTTATAATAATCATTATTAATGTCAATATTTGGTGATATTTTTTCTGGTAGTTGATTTTTAGTTATATTGTGAAGTATCGAAATATATTAGTTGCTATTGTTAACAATAAATTTAAATATAGCA
The DNA here is from genome assembly GCA_024699675.1 of Amphibolis antarctica. Lineage (NCBI taxonomy): Eukaryota > Viridiplantae > Streptophyta > Magnoliopsida > Alismatales > Cymodoceaceae > Amphibolis > Amphibolis antarctica. Next base: position 84,317 of record JAMKPZ010001585.1, on the reverse strand, counting down.
ACTATAATTTATTGTTATTAATATAATGAATATTATTTTTGTATAATAATCATATGATAATCAATGTTAATTATAGTGAGAAATTGTGAATAATGATTAAACTAATCATAAAAAATGATAAATTCAAAAATATTAGTGGTTATTAAATATTAGTGATAATAATATTGTCGAATAATTTCATTCCAGTGTAATTTTAGGCATCAAATATTAGTGATTTGATGCCTAGCACAACACCTTTTGGTGGGTGTCAAATAAGGCCATTTCATCTCTTATCCTTGGTTATTTTGTTGGTAATGTTTGTACCTGCCTTTTGAATCACAACTTATGATGGAAAACTAGTAAAATTTTCCAAAATCTGCATATTACAATTTTTTTAGCCATTTCTTTATTTCAAAATTAGTAAAAGTGTTATTGTAATAAATTACTTAATTTAATCAACGAAATATATTGAAAAATTAAATATCTATTTTATTTTCAATTCATACAATGAATATTTTCTGATAGATTTGAATTCAATAAAACTATTAATTAGGAGAAAAATTTGCATCAAATACGATGAGATGTATTTGAGTCTGAGCTTTATAATTTTTTGAAAAATAAGAATTGGATTCTTCATCTTTTTAAAACTCTCCAATAATATCGTTGAAGTATAAAAGTCCTACATTGGTAGAGATGTGGTTGGTATTAAACATTATCATATCGTGTTCTGTTCTTTTAGTATTAATTGGTTTTGAGTTTTTAACATGGTATCAAAATTTGGTTGGTGCACATTGCCTGCAAGACACTTATAAGTTAAAAGAAAGTGCTAAAAGTGCAAGAGAGTGTTAGACTATAAATGTCTCATATCAGCAGAGATGTGGGTTAGCCTATGCCTTATAATATTATGCTATGTTCTCTCACTAGTAGTTAATTTTGATTGTTTTCTTTCCCATCTAGGTCTCCTCTTGCCATTTTTGCAGGAGCTCTATAACTCCACTTCTCATGTTTGACCATTTGAATTTTAATTATGTAAGAGCTAAGGGAGGTTGAATCATTTGATGAAAATTCCAAGGCTCATTTATTCTTTGAAAAATTGAATTTAAAGAAATTTGGAAAATGGTAGTGTCATGCATTCTTATTGAAAAATTGTTTTGTAGTTGCAATTCTTTTGATTGCTTAGTAACAATAGTTATTGTAAAATAAATTTTAGTCAAGTTGATGCTACATATGTTTTCATTTACAGAAAATGAAGTATGTAGGTGCCTATGGAAAGCTCTTGTGAGTACCTTTCATAAAAGACATCAATTTAACGAGTGAGCCCTGCCTAAATTGTGGGGCTTATTCATGGATTTGTGTGAGACACCTATAGGAGTTTCTTGTAGGTGCCAACATACGTTGTCCCCTCTTTCATTTGTATTTCATATTGTGTGTATCGTCAACTTTTTATTTTTGGTAATTTCAAAATGTACACAAAGCCATAAATGCAAAAAGATGAGATGAGAGAACACCTTTCAGCTTCATTTCTGCTCTAGAAAAAACATCTTTCAGTTTCTTCTGGTTTCGTTGATAGGCAAACACTAGAAACATTTGTTTGTAGGAAACTATTTTTCCATATTTTTAAATTCCTATCAATTCTTGTTTATTCCTTAATTCAATTTTTGCAAAATTTTGTACACAACTAGAAACGTTATAGCTAATACAAGAAATATCTTACTGCTTCTGTTATTTCTCAGTTTTATTTATTCACATGGATGACCACATGGATAGTAAAACATTGATTGGTAGTTATATATGCGCTGAACGGCCTGGTGAATTTAGATGGCAGCCTGGTTCTCTCACTCAGGTCAGTTTTTTACATTATAAAAAGGTTTAATTGAGCTCTGGGTTATGCATCCTTCACCTGGATGGGATACTTGAATAGGCCGTGGTGAATGGACTTTGGGTCGTGTTTGAAGACATAGACAAAGCACCTTCTGAAGTTCAATCTACCTTATTACCTTTGTTAGAAGGTTCAAGTTCTTTTGCAGTTGGCACTGGAGAGGTAAGAGATAGATTACGTTTTTTTAAATGATTGTGGTTTATTTGCTGTTCTCAAGCATTTTTTAGATGAACATGTTGTAATCATTCTATCAACAATAGTTACATTATGGTAGTGTTGAAGATGATTATTGGGCAATTTGGGCTGAACTTATTTCTAAAAGGTGTTTATTTTTGAGGAGTTGAATTGATCATTGAGTGTAACTTTTTTTACAGAAATTTATTTGGATCTTTTTTCTTCTCTTTAGGGGTGAACACGGTTCAATTCAGTTTTTAGTGTGAATCATCAAATGAACCATATCCATTGGTTCTTAATGAATTATAACTGAGCGATTTTTGAGTTCAAAATTGAATTATTCTAAAATTGGTGAATTCTGGTTCAATTCTTAATGCAAGTAAAAATGTTTTATTCAACATACAATTTAAATTAAAAATTGATTTATATCATATATTAGTATCATAGTTTGACAAACCAATAAAGCAAAATAGAATCTATGTTAATCTCGTTTCTAAGTGACATCAATGGTCAACATGCAAGATTCTTTGTTTAACTATAATAATAACTACCTACGTCATAATCTTATTATGTGGAGTTGGCCAAATGTATCTTTTTTTTCATATACTTATCTTAGGTTGTAACAACAATAACTTGTGTCATAATACCACCATATAAGGTCCAAGAATCATTTTTTTCTACGTATTTCTATTTATGGTCAATTCTTTGATTATATTACATAAATTTAAATCTTTTGTCACAATTCTTAAATAAGCAATTTTAGGCTTTCTTTTACTTCTTTTAGTTCCTTTTACATTAGTTAATTCTTTTTTAATTGGTGTATTCCTTGGCTTCCCAGGTATATAATCAAATCATCTCACTTGACTTCTTTTATCTTTAATTGGTGCAACTGTTACTTTCTTTCTAAAAAATCAATTTTCTCTTATTTTTTATAGTATTACCACTCATCTATTTGAGAATTCTTATTTGTAAATTATAAACTCCCAATCGATTTATGTGGCAGAGACCCAAAAACTTGAGAAGATTACAAGTGAGGTTTAGGCCACAACCTCATAGTGAAAGTGCAAGAAAGAACAAACCAAAAAATAAGAGAAATCAAAATAGATCATTGATCATTAGGCATTGAACTAGGTATTTGGGTCACCAAACCAGATCTTCAGGTCATCAAACTATCTTGGATCCCTGAACCCTGGATCACTGAAACTTGCTCTTAGTTCACTGAACACGAAAACGTCAGATCGTCAAAATCAGAGCACTAGATGATTGGCTTCCCAAAACATGCTCTTTAAATTGCTGAACCTCGATCTTTGGGTCATTGAACTTGAGAATGCCAGATCACCGAAACCAGATAACTTCCTCCTTGGTTTATCAAAGTCAGTTTCTGGACTGTTGAAACTTGAGACCCTCTCTCGCCATTACAATGCCTACTGTGTTGATCTTGTATGATGAAAGAGCTATTGGTGACATCTGTATTGACCTGTGATAGATCTTCCTAGCTTTGTGGGTGAGGGCCAAGTATTTGCATCTTTGCAATACCAATTTGTTGCAAACGATCATACTTTATAGTTCAATGTTCTGAACTATAAAGTATGAGGTAAATAGCAGTTGTAAATGATTTACCTTAGGGGCATGTTTGTGTACAACAGAAATTTAGGCAATAAAATTTAGCTGGCAATGGAAATGAAAAATTATGAAACTTAAAATTTTTTAAAGTTGTCTATGCAAGTCATCGAGAAGGAAATCGATTTTGTACAATTAAAATATAAATCCTTTTAAAGTAAGGATATTTAAATCATATTTTAAAAGTAGTAATACAAATTGATCCATGTTTTAATACAAGTGATTTCAAATTTGAGATACCGATTATTGTAATATTGATTAATTTTGAAATACTGATCATTTGATTAAGATCTGCATAAATTCCATAATATTAGTTACATATCATGGGAAGACCTTATTATTGAAGATAAAAAATTATGTTATCACTTTTTATTTAAACATCTTGTAGGATTGGTTCTTAATAATGATATATTTACCAAAAAAGATGATTATTTTTGCACAAATGAATTCATTAGTATTATGATGTTGTTAGATTTTTGATAATGTCAAATAAAAATATGTGCACACCATTGAATTAGAATTCACTAAATCAATTTTCTAATTTGTAATTGAATATTGTATTATTGGTGTAAGAAAAAGTTTGAATAATGCTAGTAGAAATTCCATTTCAAGCTTGTGTTTGTCAACTGTCAAAGTTGTAGGTTTGGGAGAAAGAGCTTACTCAAGTAGTAATGGTAAGAGTATTAGAAGTGAGCTCAAACTACCACTAGAGTAAGACTTTATTATTACTACATAGATTCTAATATATAAACTTTTATTACTCAAATTACTATGCAATTCTAACTTTGTGAAAACAACTTCAGTTTTAATTCTATCAAACTCCTAGAGCTGAAAAAAACTGTTTCTAAACGCACCCTAAGTGCAACTAAATTCATTTCTCACTCGAACCAAATATGCAATAGTAATCTTTTATATTTTTTTGTATGCAATAGTAATTAGGTAATAAGGTAATAAAGTAATAAGGTAATAAAGTAATAAGGGCACATATCAGTTGCAAACCCTTATTACTTCAAACTTGAAAAGCTAGTGGAAGCAGGAAACTATGATGCATCTTGCTGGATGTCAACATAGCGAAAAGGAAGAAGTGCCAATAATGAAAGTGCCACAAACTAAGCCAAGAGGAAGAAGTTGTAATGATTGAATATAAGAGAAAATTTGTTTAAGTGGTTTGATCATATCCTTAGGAGATTGAAGAATTCATTAGTTAGAAGTGGAGTTATTAATTAGTGTTGACGAAAGTAAAAAATGTAGAGGAAGACCTAAATTTACTTTGTTAAATATTGTGAGAAAAAATTTAAATTTATGTAATTTTATCAAATATTTAACTATATATAGAAACATGGAATAAATGGATTCTAGTGGCCAACTTTGTTAAATTATCGATTTTCTTATTAATGCTATCATAAAGTGAATGATAGATCCCATATAAAGCAATTTGTCTTTCACTGGATACAAAATTATGTTTATCTTTAGTATTTTTTATTGAAGATCACTTTAAGTTTTGTATAATGTTGTGTATTAGTCTTGCAGTTTTCATTTCTTGTCTTATTTTATATGAATGTAATTTATCAAGATATTGAGTTGAGAATCATATCTTAAGTATTTGGTAATTCTATTCTAGCTTATTTGGAATTTCCTTAAATACTTGGTTGTGAAATTTATTCTATTTTCTGAGTCACAAACATTTTGCAGGCAGTAAATATTGATGAAAGATTTCGCCTTTTTGCTACAATTTCAAATGTGAAGGAAGACTTCTTTCATGGTAGAAATGGTTTTATTATTCTCTCATTCTTCTTTCTTACTCTCACATTTTTATCTCTCCAATTTCTATTTTAGTTATCTGATTTTTTGTTTGTTGTTTTCTTTTTGAGTAGTATGAGTGGATCAACATTTCTCATTCATGGATAGAATATTTGGAAAACTTTACTAATCAACTTTTTTTGGCAAGAATCCATAAATATTGCAAAGTTGGTGTCCTGCTTCTGTTGAGGCACTGCAGCAGATATTTTCTATTATTGTAAAAATGTACAATTCATGCATAAATTACATGAAAAATGTCTAATCAAGTTTTTGAGCAGTAAGCTAAAAATATTATTGGAACTCAAAGAAAAAAAGAGTTACAAGGATTGTTTGATCAGAAAATTGTTTGTGGTTTCTTCTTTTATATCATGCAGGATGTAGTGGGTAGTAACTATAGAAATTAAAGCATGGACAATATTTATACTTGTTATGGCAGGTGCGTATGTGGTTTTATGGATTTTGACATTTTTAGTCATAGAGTATTTAATTGAAGTATTAACAATGATTTACTGTTTTATCAGATGCTTTGAGAGTATTCAATTTTACAAGCTAATTTTTATGTTGTTACATTTAAATATCGTGGTTATCTTATTGTTATGTAAATATTTCCTTCTATATATTCAAAATATTCATTAATATGTTTAAAGTAGGTATATCAATGCATAAAACTATTTAGTAATGTATTATTTGTTTAATTTTTGATTCAAATAAACATATATAAATTGGCCTAAAAAATAAATCAGTTACATTGGATGGCTTGCCTAGGTGCCTAAGGTTCTATCCATTGTGATTGGCACATTAATATTGTTGCAGTTGTCCAAAACTATTTGTAAATATATGAGGCTCATAAAGCATGCAATCAATTCCTATTAAGAATAAGAACTCTCATAAATGGTCAATTCGTAATGGCCATTTTATGTTTAGTACCATGGATTCAAAACCCAAACTAAACCTACTTTGGGTATGATTGTTTCTATTATTAGTTATTCCATGAGTTGAGTCAATTATTACTTGAATCATGGCTGAACCATATGAAAACCATAGTCTTACCACAAAATCCTTTGAGTTTATTGAAATGGTTGGACCATTGGTTTTGTTTTTGTAAAAAAATGTATAGTTAGATATTATTTTTTTGTGGGACTTGTATATAAACACAAGGACTAATATAAATTTGTATATTTACCTTTAGGACCTGTTTGTGTACATTGAAAAATTCAAAAACAAAAATGGATACGGAAATAAAAACAAAAAGTCTGGAGTGTTAGAAAAAAGGGAGGTTTGTGCATGTCATGAAAAGTTAAAAAGTTCAAAAATTAAAGATTTTTTCTGCAAATACACAAATTAGACTTCCCACAATCAGTCTCAAGTGTACACATATTGACAGAGTATTTGACCTTACATGAAGAGGATTATTGAAAACATACCTCAATACCTGTTGAAGTTCTGGTACCAGGGGTAGAAGTAAGGGATTGTTGCAGAAGAACAGTAAATAACAGCAAAAAGGGTGCAGCCAATGTAACAAAGGCAGCACAAGGTAAGAAAGAAAAACTCCAACCAACCACAAATAATATCGATCAAATTTCGTCGCCACCAAGTAAATCAATGCAAACCAACAATGTAGCACAATTGATCTTTCCCAAAACTAAAACAAAGATATGAAAAATAAAACCTTATCTTAAACCCAAAAAATGAAAACCTGATCTAATTTGATCTTGCATTCGCAAAAGCAAAAACCTAAAACCGGTGGCATTACTCCATTGCAACATTGAAGTGAAAACAAAAATCAACAAGTTGGGACGATTGAAGTTACCAAGATCACACTTGAAGATCTAAATGCCTGTTTAGGTTCTTTCTCTTTTGGTTGCCTTGACAATTGTGAGAAGATGGAGGGTCGGGACTTGACAATTGTGAGAAATGGTGGAATGCTAGCAAAGAATGTGTGAAAGGAGTGTGTGAACACGTGCACTTTTTGATGGGTAGACTTTTGACAAGTTTTGAAGTGATTGGTTCATTGAGCAGTTGTGCAGGGGAAGGGGGATGTTGTATGAGATGGAAAGTGGCTTTTGTGAGGGGGAGGGCAAGAAATAGGGAAAAATGGGTGGAAACTCGGGGTATTTATATCACCAAAAAGTTGGACTTTCTTTCTTCACTTTTCGGTGTGCATAAACATCCTAATTTTCTATAATGTTTTTTAGATTTTTCGTTTCCAGACTTTTCAATGTGCACAAACCCTCAAACTAGCATAAATCCATTTGTTAAATTGAATTGATGAGCTAGCTATATTCTTATACAAAAAACAAATGTTGTTTGATTAAAATCTATAATTACAAATATAAACATGGCGTTAAACAATTATAGAGAGAAACTCATGTAGTTGGAGTGAACTTAATTCTTTTGATCTTTGTCTTGTGAAAATCTTTATATTTAATTACTTATATTGGTTTAATTGGTTGGGCTAAAATTATTGTGGGAATATTAGAGTAACTTTGTTAACGGTTGTGAAGATTTGGATCCGTTTCTAGTGGCACATGAATGTATCGACTCAAGGTTGTCTTAGAGGCTACCTAGTTTGATATGGAAGCTTGACATTGCGAAGGTTTATGCAATATGCATTAGCTCTACCTAAAGGAATTAATGAGGTGTTTCCGTTTTAGGTCACCTATAGATATAGATGCAACTCTCTTTGTCTAACATGTATTTTGCATTGGAATTTTCCCTCGTGCAACCAAATTCTAAATCCACTCACACCACCCTTAATATCGGTTGACCAAGTTTTGTTGCTATCAGTGAACAATTCGGTTTTATGATAGTTGGTACCAAGCTTTTCTTGGTGCCATCAAATTCCTAAATTGAATGACCTCTTCTAAATCTCATCTTCACCAGACATGTATCCAGTCTAAATTGTGTCCCAAATTTGGATCTCTGGATCCTTTCAAGCCATTCTTCAATATTCTCCCAGCTCGACTAATGCCTTCTCTCTAGTCCAATGCTCTTATTTCTTTGATGAAACTCATCAGTTTCCACAGATCATCAAGGACCTCCTTTTAGTTTGGTTAATTGATGGAAAAAAGAGAGTTCTGGAGGCGGAGTATTTGATATGGAATAATGAGCTGATTGAGGTTGTCCAAATTTTTTCTAGCATTAGTTAGAAGGATGATTTTTCCTACCATATTGTTCCATTGGAATTTGATTTCTTCCACTCAATTGTCTTCAACCACATAAGACTTGTTACCTCTCCCTGCACATCCAACACCCATGGATGACAATGCTATTTTCTCTATCAGTGGGTGTAGTTGTTGAGATGCAAAAAACCTTGGAAAATGGTTGTTTGTAGAGATGGAATAGACTAACCACCTTGAATGCGACCATTGATTTGTGTTGCCAAGTTAGGACTATGTCGTAGAAAGAAAGTAGTAGTAGCAAGCTCTTCTGTTTATCACTTTATGATCAGAATATCAACAACTAAGGGTTGATACATCTCCAAGTCATTAATATAAGCTCAGAGAGTGTTGTAGTAGTCATGAACAAGATACTTACCTTGATTTTGGCCTTGATGTCTTTTGGGTATTCCAAAATGTGTTCATATGATCTGCCAAAAAAGTTTCCAAAGCAGTAGCTCATAACACATAGTTGTTGGTATTAAATTTGACAGTAGTAGCAGTGAAATTTTTTGTTTAAGTCTCTTTGGTAGTTTCCTTGGATGTGAAAGGTGCCAAGAAATAGGGGTTTTGTACAAACCCTAGATCAAGTAAATGGGGTGATTTTTGGGTGCACGTTAGAAGAGTAGAGATGCAAAGCAGTCCTTTTGGTGATGGACCACCACCAATACAATATAGATGGGATTGTTGGCAGTGGCGACAACAATGGAGGATAAAGAAAGTTGGTCTTCTAGTTGAGAAAGCTTGTTGTTAAGTAGATAAGATTTGTCTTTAAAACCAAAAAAAGATGATGGATTCTTTCTTCCCAATAAGCATTTTTGGTTAATAGTTTTGCTTTCTTAATTTTTGGTGTGTGTGTGTGTAGGTTACTAAAAATAACAGAAATGGCAAGAAGATTTCATCTTTTATGGATAAAGAAAAAAAAAGATGATGTGGAAAACAAGATAGGGCTTTTGTACAATGACATTGTACAACAATTGAAAAATGAGGGCTGTAGTGCAGCTTGGTAGTGCGTTTGTTTTGGGTACAAAATGTCACAGGTTCAAATCCTATCATCCATACCTATTATTTTTGTGAGCGGTAACGAGGGATCAATTAATATTTGGCATAATTTTTCATTTCATTTTATCATACTATAATAAAACATCCAAGATGTATTTTTCAGGGTACAAACAAAATCCTTTTATTTACAGTTGTATCTTCTGTGGCAAAAAAAGCACTCTTAGTTTAGTTTGGTAGAATGTGGATCTCCAAAACCTGATGTTGTAGGGAGTGGTGGGTAGAGAGTCTAATGATGCCAGTGATGGGTAGGGCTGGCCTTGTTTTGTAGCACATGAATGTTTGTTAGTGATGATGGTGATGGGAAACAACCGACAACAATGGAAGACGTGTGGGTTGGTTGGTGTGATGATTGTGCTAGGGTTTTCCCTTAGGCTTTGGTACCATGTAAATGGAAAAAGGGAAAAATCTATTATGTGTGAAAAATACAAGGTTTTTATATGGAAGACATCCTCCCTTATATGATCCATATACTTGAATACCCAAATACACTTAATTTGACTTAACAGTTTTTTTAGATGTACACTTGGTTTATGTTAGTGGGACTCATTATGGTGGTGGGGTTTTCTTTGTTAGTTATGTTGTTGTGTTGGCAACATTGGTCTAATTCAGGGATTCCATTCCTTTAGACACCCTTGTGTGGTATCTCATCTACAATATGTTTAAGACATTTTTTTGCAAATGCATGATAATGATGAGGCTAATTTTGTGGAATGTAACACTAAATCCTCCCCTATTGAAATATTTGAATCTTCTATGGGGGTTTGTGCCTTCTAGAAATCAGTGAAAAGGAAAATTTGAAAAATTTTTCATTGTTAAAATACTAAAAATCTAAAATATTTTTAATTTTTTTAAATTAAATATAAATTTTCCTATATTTTCATAAGGTAAATGGTTCCGTAAAATTTTCTATTTCCAGATTTTTAAAATTTCAACAATAATTTTTTTTTTCAAATTTTCCTTTTCATTGATTTCCAAGAGGCACAAGACCCCCCCCCCCCAATATCTTGGAGGTTTTTAAAATTATTACATTGGTAGTCCAAGTTGGTATGTTTGAAGAATAACTCTTGGGATGGGATGGTGGGTATTTTTCTTCTGATGGCACAATGGTTATGATGTTCTTCGTTCCTTTAACTTCCCCATGTACCATATATCCTTAACTCAAAATGTTGGCCTACATTTCTAGATTTGATCAAGTTGGAAAATCATTTTTTATTTGAGTTGGTAGAGATTCAAGTCAAGTGGATATTGCATGCTTGCATGGTCCAAGATATATATAGAGCAATGGATGAAGGCTCTGGAACTTAGGGAATCCTTTTCCTTGAATCTAGTTTTGTTGGGACAGTGGGTGTGGTGTTTGGGCAAGTCTAGTAAAGATGGGATGATTATGTTGCAACAAATAGTCATTGTAATGTGGTAATAGGGTTGTTTAGATGGGAAGTTGGTCAATTGATTGGTTAAAGGGTGTCTTAAGGACATAGTGATTGTCAAGTTTTAAGTTGATTGGAAATGGGGAGTGGATTGTTGATTAGGTCTTGTCTAGATTAGTGGGTGTGTGAGAGAGCCCATTAGGGGTCCTTTCTGTACATTTAAGGCAAGCCTGCAATGCCTAGGTGCCAAGGGATCATGCTTGAGTGCTTATCTCGCCTTGTCCTAATATTTTTGATTTTTGGACGGATCTAGTTATTAAATATATTTCATTAATGTTTTTAAATATTTTTCCTTGCAAATAGATCTAAATATATTTTTTATGGAATACTACTATAACAAACACAATTATTGAAAATTATATTTATATATATTTTAATTAAATATACTTATTTGTAGTATTTCTTCTTATATTTTGGTATTATCTTCGAAATGTTTATATATTTGAATGTTATTGAGAAATAATAAATCTAAAATTTTACATAACTGTCATTAAATATTTATAAATACATAATATATTTAAATGGATGCCTAGATGGCCTAGCTTACTTTGGTTCTTAGGTGCCCTAAAAAGTATGCCCGTCCTTTCATTAATGTAAATTGCAACTTTAATTCTGTGTGCTATATGAAATCCACCAATTGAATTGCTTTGGATGTGCGATTTTTGATGTATTTAAATGATATTGGAACTATAGAATTCTTGTGATTCATTTTCTAACATATTGTGGTTCTTTTAATCAAAAGGTTCAAAGTTGTTGTGGTTGACAAGGTGTAAAGATTTCCACTTTAGTATCAAATCTCTTTTCTAGGTGATGCTTTATGGTAGAGTGAAATTGGATTGCCATTGTGCTCTATGGAATGGACTTGATCCCCTGGAAAGTTTTTTATGTGGCAAATTGTCCATCAAAAAGTTGTAAAAGTCGAAAGTAGATGATGTATTGATTAGAAATTAAAAAGTTTTTAAAAATGAGGGTTCAATTGGGTTTTTTCTAAAAACGTTATAAATATAAAATGAATAAAAATTAATGTAATTACAAATATGGAAGTATCAATATCATTAAAATAATCGAATAAAATAAATAATAATTTGATTAGGATGAAACTTAAAAAATGAAAGAAATATGGTCATTTAAATAGTGAAAATGGAAAACAAGTAATCTTTTCTTTGGAAAATGTTGAGATTACCATTCAAATAGAATCTCGGCCATTTTTTGTAAACCATTTTTTCTCATTCTCTAAAAGTGAAATGGATTGGTGGAAAAAATTTAAACAAGGTTTCGATGTTTGTTTCTTATGTTTTTCACAGGAATGCTCCATCGTAGTGTTGTTGGTGGAAATGTTGTGGATTTTTTTACCATTGTGGCAATTTTTGTAGAGGCCTTTTGGTGGTAATGGGTATCAAAAACATGGGTGGAGAAGCACCACCATTATGTTTCCATGTGCGATATGGGTTGTAGGGAAACAAACAAATTTTTCAAAGCCAAGCATGTTCACCTGATGATTGGATGGAGTCAGTTTCCTTTGGAGTTGTTGAATGGAACAGAGCATGTTGGTGATTGGACTCTTTGGCCACCAATCTTTTGATTGTTTTGTTTGGTTGATAGGTTCTCCTTAGTTTGGTCTTTTAGACATTTTTATCCTCTAGACTCATATTTGTGTTTCCTTTTTTCTTCTTGTTCCTTCTGTGGACAAAGCAATTTGTTATTCCTGTTAGTCCCTCTTTGGGGCTTATGTAAGTTTATTGGATCACTACCTTTTAAAAAAGCCTTTTTTATTTGTAATCTTAAATTTGTTAAAATGATGGCTGTGAATTCACTGTCTTGGCTGTGTCTAATAGACTTTTCAAAAGGCTTTATGACCATTTTTTTGCATTGTATCATATGTCCATTTTTTAATTTTTTTTCTTGTTTTCTCTCTTGTGTAGATCCTTAACTCATCTGGATTATTTTCTTTTTATTAGAGCTTAATTTGCCTCTTAATATAATTTCATGAATGTAGGACTTTGTGAAACACCATATTTCAAGATTTTTTATGTTGTCTATACTCAATACTTGTGTGTGATTCTTCCTGTTTATGATCTCTTCTTTGATTTCTGGTTTCAAGTACGTAAAAAATTGTTATTTTATGTGGGCTTTTATTTTTTTTTAAAATTTATTACAGGAAAATTTAATTTTAGTGGCTTTTGGAGGAAGGTCATGGTTGGCATTCCAAGCCGGGAAGACATGATGGTGATTGTGAATGAGCGATACCCATGTCTGATGCCTTGTACCATGAAAGTGTTAGGTATTCTTTTCTGGATGAAATTTTCTTATTTTTATGCTCTTTTGATGATGCTATATATCTTTCTACAGATACATTTGAGAAGGTAAACTCTATTGCTTATAACACAATGGGAGTATTTGAGTCAAGTAGTGGGGCTTTATCCTGTTTTAGCATGTTTTCCTTAAGGTATAATGCTTGTGGTGATTAATGATTTTTTTAGTTCAGAACGTATGTTTACTACAGAGGGGTTTTATATTTTGCTCAATTTGATGAATGCAGGCATCTTTTGAAGTTTTGCAAGAGAATTGCTGATTTAGGCTGCCATTTGTCTGGAGATAAATTATTGTTGTCTGATTGCAGAAAAGTTTTTCTAGAGGTATATTTCAATTTTTTATTTAATGGAATATTTTAACAGGTCGTATTACACAGCTAGCTGTTGGTTTTCAGGCTGCTGATATTTTTGCATCTTTTTCGGCTTCTACTGGTCACCGTCTATTTATGAAGAGGGAAATAGCAAAGATATGGGACATACCATTGACTGAAGCTGAGAGATTGTACCCTCACGATAAGCCTATTGTAGAGGTTGACATTCCTAGTTTCTTGCTCTTGTAATAGAGGATCTTTTTGTATTTTGACATTCATACAATTGTTACTATGCAGAGTTCAAGGTTAACTTTCCAAGTTGGGCGGGCTACACTTCAGACTCTCCGTGAAGATGTATGCATATGTTTCATTTACAGCAATTACTCTGGCCATAGTGGTTGAAATTGACAGTGCTTGGACAGATATGATTTTAATTAATTATTAGCAGAAAACTGAAAAATGAACCAAGTTGGCATTGAAAATCTTTGATAATCGCAATATGATTTAAGGTTTCAGAAAAAGGAAAGGACGAGTAATATATGCATTATAACTGATGAAGACTTCACTCATGTCATTCTTTTCGAATATACTTGTATTTAAATGGTTATTGGGATCTATATTTTCATTGTGACATCTCTATGCATATTTTTTAATCAAGGACCATCTATTTTTTAACCAAATTGGTTAGCTTTTATTGATGAAATTCCTGCCTAAATGAATTCTTCAGTTCATGTGAGCCTCTATTTCATTTATGTTTTTCAACAGCAGAAATCTGGAAATCATAGAAGAACGAATTGTTTTCCTGATCTACTTGAGAGAAGCATTAGTTTTGGATATCAATCACTGGGAACTTAAGCTTCTGAATTTATATCCATCACTAAATCTGAATGAGAACAAGAAATGTTAGATCCGCAAACATAGCAGATTAAGAACTTTCTAACTTAGATCAATGTGCATAATTACATATAATGATAAGATATGCAATATGTATGAAGACTTGAACAAGTCATTCACAGCATGTTAGTGTAGATTGCAGATGAGATTGTTTTCGCTGATAGCTGAGTTGACTTTTCTCCACCTAGATTTGTTATAATCCTGAACAGCCTATAATTCCTTGTGTCACCACTAGGATTTTTTTTTCTTGGTGGTGATCCATGATAACAATAGGATATCAATCCAATGGTTGGGGAGGGGGGAGGAAGAGGATTTGGGGCTGTGTTGTACTGGTGGTAGAGGAGTATGGTGGCAGTGGTGGAGTGCTATGAGGGGAAGAGGAGGAAGCAAGTATGGGTGAAGGGAGGGAGAGGGGGGGCGGTGGCGGGTGGTGGCAATGGAAACAGTGCTGGAATGGGAGGAAGTAAAGGGTGGTGATGATGGTGGATTGTGTGTAGTGGAGGAAGAGTGTGTGGTGGTTTTTTCTTTTTTGTTTGAATGTTTGGTGTTGCATATCGGGGAGCTGGGTAGAAGAGATAAAGGAGGAGGGTGGTGGCTATGGCATGGTGCTGTGGGGGGGGGGGGGACCTGGGTCAAGGGAGGAGAAGGAGGTGTGGACAAGGCAGCACTGTAGTAGGGGTTGAAGAGGAGGAGGGTGAAAGGGGAGTAGAAGATATCTCACTATTTTTGTATTGATTTGAAGTATTTGAAAAATGATTATTGGATAATATGCTGGTGGTGACACCGGCTGCATTTCTATGAATCCTTAATAATGTCAAAATGTAATATTTGTTGATTATATGATTATGAACACTGAATCTTGAAATTCATATTTTCTCCCATTCTTAAATGTACACTCTCTCAAGTGTCCTTCATAAATAATACATCATACTCCATGTGATTTGGATGCTTCATTTTACATAATTTGACTGACTTTTTTATTTAATTTTTTAATCCAGATGTATTGTCAAAGTAGATCTTTTGTTAACCTTCGAAGATCTCTTCACATCCTAGAAAAAATTGCATGCTGTGTGATGTATAATGAGCCTGTCTTGTTGGTTGGTGAAACTGGAACTGGGAAAACAACACTTGTCCAGAATGTTGCCTCAAGACTTGGACAACAACTCATTGTTCTGGTAGGGTTGTTTTTATATTCAAACCATTTATTATGTTGGTAATAATAGTATGAGTCCTAACTAGTCTTATTCTTAATCTTTCAGAATCTTAGTCAGCAAAGTGATGTTGCTGATCTGCTGGGTGGGTTTAAGCCATCAGATGCTTGCTCCATTTGTGTCCCTCTCCATCATGAGTTTGTGAATTTATTTTGTAGAACTTTTAAAAAAAGGGTAAGAACATAAAATGTGAGCATCAATTTTTTTTTTTCTTTCTATTTTCATATTAATTTCTGATGGATGTTTATTTGACATGATAGGCCAATGAAAACCGCCTTCATTACTATGAGAAATATATAATGGAAAAGAAATGGAAGCTATTGCTCTCTGCATTACAGAAATGTGTGCATGACGTTTATCTGCTTTTATTGAAAGAAAAGGAAGCTAGTATCGGTACAAAGAGAAAGAGATCTTTAGATAGTGATATTCTGGAGGCTTGGGAACAGCTCTCAGTTAAGCTTAATTTAGCTCAAAGTACAATTAGTGGTTCATCTGGTATAATGTTTTCTTTTGTAGAAGGAGCTTTTGTAAAGGCACTAAGAAATGGCCACTGGATATTGCTTGATGAAGTCAACCTTGCCCCACCAGAGATATTACAGAGGCTAACAGGCGTTTTGGATGGGGAAGATGGTGCTCTTGTCCTTGCTGAAAGAGGGGATATCAGTTATGTTGATCGCCATTCCTGTTTCCGCTTGTTTGCTTGTATGAATCCAGCAACTGATGCTGGCAAACGAGATCTTCCTCAATCTTTTAGAAGCCGATTTACTGAATTTTTTGTTGATGATTTGTTGGATGAAGAAGATCTTTATCTCTTTGTTAGTCAATGCATGGATGGAATTTGCTGTGATGGAGAAAAACTGCGCCAAATTGTTCATTTTTACAATGTAGCAAGGAATGAATCTGAGTTGCATTTGCAGGATGGTGCCAACCAGAAACCACAGTTTAGCTTGAGATCTCTTTCTCGGGCTTTGGAATACACAAGAAAAGCAGAAAAGAAATTCGGTTTTGAGAGGGCGCTCTATGATGGTTTTTGCATGTTTTTTCTTACTTTGTTAGATATCACAAGCGGGAAAATTATGAAGAATATGATATTAAAGATCTTGCCAAGTGGCAGGATGCCTTCTAATGTTCCATTTGATCACTATTTTACAGAACAGCCTAGATTTAGTGACATTTCCCTTGTTGATGGTTATATGGAAAATTATGTTCTTACAGAAAGTGTTAAGGGACACCTTGGGAACATTGCACGTGCAGTTTACATTAAAAGATATCCTGTACTTTTACAAGGTCCTACATCAAGTGGGAAGACTAGCTTGGTTCAATACCTTGCTTCTGTTACTGGGCATCAGTTTGTTCGTATCAACAATCATGACCATACAGATCTGCAGGAATATCTTGGTTCTTACATAACTAATTCTTTTGGGTCTCTTGAATTTCAAGAAGGAGCATTGGTCAAAGCTGTACGCATGGGATATTGGATTGTATTGGATGAACTTAATCTTGCTCCTTCAGAGGTGTTAGAGGCTTTGAATCGCCTGTTAGATGACAACAGAGAACTATTTGTTCCAGAATTGCAGGAGACAATATCCGCTCACCCAGATTTTATGCTTTTCGCTACTCAGAACCCACCTACTTTATATGGTGGTCGGAAGATGCTGTCTCGAGCTTTCCGAAATCGATTTTTGGAAATACATGTAGATGAAATTCCTGAAACTGAACTTAGCACTATTTTAGAAAAAAGATGTAAGATACCTAAAAGTCATGCCACAAAAATGGTTGACATTTTCAAGGACTTGCAGCGACATAGGCAAAATAGCAAAGTTTTTGCTGGTAAGCATGGTTTCATAACTCCTCGTGATTTATTTAAGTGGGCCAACCGTTTTCGAATGTTTGGCAAGTCATATGAAGACTTAGCAAAAGATGGATACTTTCTACTTGCTGAAAGATTGCGTGAAGAAAATGAGAGAAAGGTTGTTCAAGAAATCTTGGAACAACGCTTTCATGTGAAACTGCTGCTTGATAACTTGTACCCTCATGTATGTTTCTTTTTCCCTGAACATTTCATATTTTGATATATGCTGTTTCATTTTTATGTTCCCCAAAAAGAAACTTCAATGTTGCAGAACATGGAAGATTACATTACTCAATATTGAAGATCATTTTGTAGCTGTGCTTTAAAGATTCTTTTTAAACGTATGAACTAAAAATATATAGATATACGTATATTTAAATGTGTAAGAACACCATAATTATCAGATTTTTTTTTGTTGGTATATAATTATGAAGCTAGTCGTGTAAATTTTTTTTTGCTTTAATCATATTTAATAGTGTTAAGGAATATTACTTAAACATAAGTTGCTAAAGTGGAAGAAATAGTTGTTAATTCTATTTCTAGCTTGCATAAATTGAATATCGTTGATTTTTAAAGTTCCCAAGTCTAGAGCATGAAATCATTTAGCTTGCTCAAAAAATGTTTTATATTATAGCTTGTTGATTTTTGCAATACAAATACACTTGTTGATTTTTGCAGCAGTTGTAACTTTGTTGTTTTATACTTCAACTAGGTATCGGCCATACCTGGTGATTATTTGGATGATTGCAAGTTGACAGCTGGATTCAGGGAACATCCAAAGTTAGTCCTGTTGATGTTTATTTATCAGTCTTTACTACTTATTACTAAAACATAATCTGTGTTGATAACTTAATTCTTTGCTTTCTGCAGTGTTGTATGGACTAAAAGCATGTGTAGATTGTTGTTTTTGGTGGAGAGATGCTGTAGGTTGCATGAGCCTGTCCTGCTTGTTGGTGACACTGGGGGTGGGAAGACTACTGTCTGCCAATTTCTGAGTGCAGTTCTTGGTCGGCGATTACACACATTAAATTGCCATCAGTACACTGAGTCATCTGATTTTATTGGGGTCTGCTACTTTTATCATACTTGACACATTTCTATATTATTGTATATATCTTTTTCTGCTTGTTGAGTATGAGTATTAGGTTCTAAGATTAATTTTACATTTCAAATTCATAATATTATTTTTTACTTGCAACAATATTCACTAATTTTGGGGTACTTAATAATAATGTTTTGTAGGGTTTTCACCCTGTTCGTGATCGGTCTGGGCTCGTGGCAAAATATAAAGGCCAAATTGAGAAACTGAAGCTCACAAAAGCTTTTCAGTATTTTGAAAAAGATTTTGTATGAATATTACACAAATTTATTTTGATGCTATCACTTCCTGCAACACTTACTTTGTTGCACTTTTGTTTTACTACAGGACATCAAATTGGACATAGATCAGGGTTCTTCTACGTTTGCGTATCTCAATGAACTTGGAAAAAGACTTAAGAAAGAGTCGATGTTGTTTCACCATTTTACTGAACAGGATCTTCGTGATTTTGAGCACATAAAATTAGGGCTTGTGCAGATCCAACAAGAGTGGCGTGCATTATTCTTCTGGCAGGATGGTCCCCTTGTTCAAGCTATGAAAGAGGGTGATCTATTTCTTTTAGATGAGATTTCTCTTGCTGATGACAGTGTTCTTGAGCGGCTAAATAGTGTTTTAGAGCCTGAAAGGACATTGGTTCGTTCTATGCATTTTTTTTCTTTTTGTTATTTTTTTCTTCATTGCATTGACTATTCCTGGTGTATGTTTCTTGCTGCTTTGCTAGTCCTTTGAGAAGATATTCTTGTGCATTGGTGTTGGTTTGTTGCTAGATTTGTTGTCCTTTTCTTGATGGATGTTGTAACTTTTTTACATGATTTTGTTGATGTGGGTTACTTAAATTTTTTTCAATGTATGCATGTAGCATGGTAGAGAGGAAATAGTAAATATTTTCCACCATTTCTTTTTAAAAGAATCAAATAATGTTAGATATGCAATATATGCGTTATTAGTAGGAACTTTGGTATGTTCGTCCACCAATGACAATGCTGGCATTGATTGGTTGATATAGTTTGTTATGGAATTGTTTATATGGAAACAGTTGTGCTATACTGCTATTGGTATTTTATTTCTTTTAACCATTCTATTTCTATTTGTGCTATTTCAGTGTTTAGCAGAAAAAGGGGGTTCTTTTCTTGAGAAAATACAAGCACATCAAAACTTCCTCATTCTCGCAACAATGAATCCTGGTGGGGATTATGGCAAGAAAGAGCTTTCTCCTGCTCTTCGCAACCGGTTTACTGAGATTTGGGTTCCTCCTGTTTTGGATATTGATGAGCTTAGGGACATTGCTTTACAAAGGTATATTGTAACTTCTGTGAATAGTTTTGCCTAATCATATTTTCCTATATATGTTGTATTGTTTCATTTATATTTTTTCTGGTGGTATCATATATTTCTTTATTTTTGCAGATTTTATAAGTCAGAGCTCAGCCTTTATGGAGAACCTATGTTAAAATTTTGGGACGTATGTATCAATTTTTTTGTTTTTTTAATTATGTTGTGAATTTTGTTAGTCATTGGTAAATTTCTATCTTTTGTTTTTGCTAGTCCTTTATTAAATTTCAAGAATCATGGGATTGAGTTTTTTACATTTACTAGCTCTTTTAATTCTCATAATAGCATATTGGTGCATTCATCTTACAAGTAGGTGAATGCAGATTATGATTTATGCAACTAATTTTGCCTTAGTTTCATTTTGGTTCTTTTTTGTTTTTGTTGTCTTTATGATTTATCATGTATTCTGTTTAGTTGTAACCTGGAAAAATCACCATTAGTCAACTATTTACATTGTGTATGAATTTGGTTACAACGGATTCCAATTTTGTGGTCTCTAATTCCAAAAATATTTTGTGTAAAAATCCTCAGTGAATCATACTAATATTTTTTTT
The DNA here is from genome assembly GCA_024699675.1 of Amphibolis antarctica. Classification (NCBI taxonomy): domain Eukaryota; kingdom Viridiplantae; phylum Streptophyta; class Magnoliopsida; order Alismatales; family Cymodoceaceae; genus Amphibolis; species Amphibolis antarctica. The sequence continues at coordinate 63,653 of JAMKPZ010001585.1, read as the reverse complement.
GGTGAAACAGTGGTTTAACCAGATACAAGCTGGGAGGCTCCTTACTGTAAGGGACCTCTTATCATGGATTGATTTTTTAAATGAAACGGAGGGTAATCTTGGATCTAGTTTTGCTTTCATCCATGGGGCATTTCTTGTTTTACTTGATGGCCTGAATCTAGGTACTTTATTTCTGGTATCTGATATAAAATGTTTCTTGCCTCTGGTTTAGTAGTTTCTTGGAAAATTTAATCACTAATCTATGATGTTTATTTCTTTGGTCGTTTTTGATATTTGTTAAGATTTTGTCTTAATTCTCCATTTGCAGATGTTAAAGAAATTTCACTACTGTTGTTAGGGAGAAATTTAGTGGATTGTAATGTTATAGCAGCAAGGAGTTCGTTTAGATTTAATAAATTGTTTGTGTTAGATGTTAGAATAAAAACTAGAAAAAAAGAGCAAAACACATAGACATAAAGAATTGGGCGGTGGACATTTAAAAGATGTAATATGAGAACCATATGTAAAATGAAAGCGACTTTTGACTGAAATGATCAATTTAGGAATTTTAGTGGTTCCGGAGGGATATGACTTGTTAGTAAAGAAACATAGTTATGGAATGAATATGAACAAAAATATAGAACAAAAGGAAGATTATTGAGATCTTTATCATAAAATGCTGATATAACTAAAATTTTAAACATTATGAGTTAACAAAGCAAAGCGAAGATGAATTTTATAAACTTGCTTGCGAAGCCATGAGATTGACGAACTATCAAATAAAGTGTATTAATGATGAATTTTGATAGCCATAGCAAAAGATGTTGAAGTTAAAGATCGATGGTTTATTTATTTTAACTTTTGTAATAAAGTTAAAACAATGAGAGTAGTTTGTGTCATAATCTTACTATGTAGGGTCAATTATATGAATCTTTTTCATGTACATATTTCTATTTATAGTTAAATATTTTGTTAAATTATGTAAAGTTTCATCATTTCTTATAATTTCTTTGTAGTTTTAGCCCTTCCTTTAATTCATTTGATTTCTTCTGTATTAATTCAATTTTCTTTCTCAACTAGTGCATCCTTTGGCCTTTAAGGATATGAAAGAGATTAGGAGTTAACATTTGATAATGGTAAAAGAAAATGCTAAAATCATTTTTGGATGGTTTTTCCTTGTTTACTTTGACCTATAAATGAACATTCAAGGAAACAGTAATTTATTATTCTGGTGAGTAGAAAATGTAGAAGACTAAAGATTTCTTTTATAAATATAATGAACTATGACTTATAATCAAATAATTGAGTTTAGGATTTGTGTACGGATGAGAATGGACAAAAGGAATCTTATGGTTGTACCCACATAGTAGGATTGATGATGGGATGTTGACATGTAGTCAAACTTGAGTTCCTTGCTTGAGTGGCACCTAAACTGATAAAAGAACGTTGGTGTCCTAATGCAAAATCAGTCTCGCACATTTTCAACAGAACAAAATGCCTCTTGATGTCATGTCTTGCAAATCTGAAAGGGAGTTATTCCATTTGGGGCGGCTCTTATTGTAATTCTGTTTAAATTGCACTTTAAAATATCATAATGTATGGGGGTCTCTTATCTGGATAAATAAGTAATATCAATAAATTTTTTTGTTCATGAATTGGTGCTGGATTTTTGTGGTATTGAAAGCACTACCGAATTTGAATGACAAATTTATCCAATACCATGCAGCTTCCATGCATGCACTCTCTTTTTTTTTCTTGTCATTTTATTCTTAGTTTGTCTTAGTAGTGATTTGTTTTGTGAATGTTCTTGGTGTGCTATGCCACACAGGTACGGGGATGTCTAAATATGATGCTGCAAAGTTACGATTGAACTGTTTCTCATTTTTATTGGAGCAATTGAAGGTATCTATGCTTGTAGTATTAGCCTTTTAATAAAGCTATACCCATAATTGATCTTATCTTTCTTGCTGTGTTGCGTTTTTTATTAGCCTATTTTTATGTTTTCTTATGATATTTCCATCTTGTTAGTCATATAACATATTTCTTGCATTTCCTTATTGTTTTTATGGAATTGTTTTATGTCCTATTTGGTGTTGGTGTTGAGGTTGTGTACTAGTAATTTGAGGGAAACCTTCGAATGAAAATAGTTTTCTTTTGATTAAAAAGTTTGAAATTTACTTGTGTTTGTTCATATTTCCATGGCAACAAAATTTACTTGGCTTCAAACTAGAGCTTAATTTTCTTTATGATTTTTCTTACTGAAAGATATTATTCAAAACTTAAAGGAAAATGATATCATTAGGTTTCATTTTTCCTTTGCCTCAAGTCAAAGGTGTTTGTACTTCGTTTGTAGATGGAGGTTGAGGTGTTAATACCAGCTAAATTTGCTTGCAGATTAAGTGTACACCTGTTTTGAAATAAGATTTCTTTTTGGAATGTTTGTCGCTTGAATTATAGTGAGGAAAACTACTGTGAAGCCAATGATTTCTGGGGCCAAACCTGTGGTTGTTTTCTTCTGTATTAATACCAGCCCTGACCAACAACTTGTACTTGATGTAGAATACGTTGAAGAGGAAGTCAAGATGGCAATGTTCATGATGACTAGCAAGTAGCAACAGTGCTTTTTGGTCTAATGGTTTTCATGAACAGATTAGTTTTGTTCAAAGATGAGCTAATGGACATTGTTCATAAGTCATAACTTCCCTAAGGATAGTGTGGATGATGGGATAATATTTATGATATTATCATCCCATTGTCTTGCTTGATGGGTATACAAAGTCATTTCATTGTGCCTAGTTGAATTTCTAAATCTCTCATGCCACTTCTGATCGGTGTCTACTAAGGTAGTGTTTGAAATTACTTTTTTTTACATCAGCGTATAATTAAAATAAGCTTAACTGAAATAAGCACTTATTGTAAAAGGAAAAATACACATTTCATATCATTTTCTTCACTAATTCAATATATTCTTGGTATTTATTATTTGATTGCCCTGACCTATTGGCTTTTATTTTTTTTGCTGTGGTGCTTTGAAAGAAATAGAAAGATCGTTTAGGGCATAGCTTATCTTTTTCACAATTGAGATGGGCAGTTGATCCATAGGATGGGTGGTGTTGATGGCCCTCTCATCTCTTATGCGGCCAATAAGGGGTTGCTTTGCCTTTGTGGTGATGGTGTTCAAAGTTTTGGTTGTGTTATTCTTTGATTTTGGATTTGGTTGTTGTGTTTATTTCTGTCCTAGGTTTTTGGTTTGTCTTGCTCGCTTTTGGGATCTATCTGAAATAAATATTGTTCTACCAATTTACCATGGTTTCTGTCTTTTATTGTTGCAGTTGGAGAGGATCCATCTAGATCCTATGCTTTCAAAAATAGAAACCTATGGTTGGGGTGACGTTGACATACATCATCGTGGCGAGTTGTTTAGTGATTTGTCTAGCAATCACTTTGGAATCAAACCGTTTTTTATCTCCAAGGGTAATATATTTCCGTCAAAATTTGATTTCTAAGTTTTGTAAATTAAGCCTTTGTTTTACAATAATTTTGTTGGCTCTTATTATTTTTGGATGTTCTCATTGAGATGTGTCAAAACAATGCAATAGTATTTTGGTCTTTATTTGCAAAACACATGGTTTAGGAATGGTAAATGGACGTTATGCTTATTGATGATTGAAATTTTATACTTTTTTTTTGTATATCTTTCAAAAGGAATGGTAAATCTGTTTTAGGAAATTCTTATTAACACATCAGCAATTTTTTTAAGCTCTTGGTACTTAATATGCACAGAATTTCAGAAGTGACTATTAAGTCATTGTGTTTTGCCAGAATTTCAGAATATCTTTCATTGTGTTTTTAAGCTCTTGGTACTTAATAGTTTCATTAATATGCTCAGAATCTCTTAGATATGATCATATTTTACAACCCAACATTTGAAGTCATAGTGGGGGGGGGGGGGGGTGTATGGGCCCCCTGGAAATTGTAGAGACGGAAAATCTGAATTTTTTTTTCTGATTTTCCAGCATTTGTGGCTGACGAAAAATTTGGAAAAATTTCTGAATTTTTTGTTAGTATATATAAACCCAATTTCCCCTCCCTTGTGAAAATTTCCTAACCTCCAAAAAAATCATCCGACTTCATCCTTAACTTTGCATAATTCTTGCCTTGACTTCGCCCAACTCTCCCTATCTTCCACTCCGTCGTCCTCCTTCGCCTCTTGCTAAAGGGCCTTTTGGCTCTCATTCATGGTCTTGCGATGCATTGTCCCTATTTTGCTCTCTTTTGGAAAGAAGAAAAGTGTTGATTTTTTTTGTGTTATCAATGTGGGAAAAAATATAGAATTTTATGGAAAAAATATATGAATTTTTATAATCTTTGCAATTGAATTTTGTGAAATTTTCCTTATTTTGTAATGTTACTCTTGAAATAATATTGTTAATGTACTATTGTTGAAGTTAAATTGATAAAATTATGTTTGAAATATTAAAATATAAAATATTTACTTATTTTAGTTAAATTTATATATAAAATTTATTTATTTTCCATAAGGTCCATACTGTGACATGTATAAATAAATCCTTTTTTTTTTCATTTCTAGAGTTTCCTTTTTTATTTCCGTTTCCGTTCTCCAAATTTTTGTTTCTTGAATTTCTAATGTACACAAATGGACTTATTAGGTTTAATTGGACAAATTGTTATGGTATCCTCCCATTACATAACACTTTAGAAAAACTTTTCCTCTTCATTTATCTTACTTTAATGTTATAAATAACATTCTTTATAATTTGAATAAGTTCATATTTGAATGTCCTAGTTTTATGGTTCTTAAGATCATCTAAATATATGCGTTCATCATTATTTCTAGATCCTTTGGACTCTAAAGTGTCTCTCTATAATTTTAATTTAGAGCTAATTCTTGTGTTATTTTTATCTACTAAAAGTATGTCATTAGCAAATCACTTACTCTCAAGTATTTCTTAATATCTTCTTTTGCCTTTAAATCACTAATTCTTCTAAAGTAAATGTAGTTTATATTTTTTGTATTGTTTTCCAAATTTTGTATGTAAGAGTTTCCCATAATCAGTTCATAAAAAAATTTACTAAAATACCTACACTATCTATCTTTTATTTGAGTTTCTTTTATTAGAACTCTAGAATTCTTGTCTTTAATGACTTGGATCTCTATATTTTCTTTTTCTAGTCTCAGCTAATTTATATATTTTATTGTCCTTGTTTTATGTTCAAACTGTTACATAATTCTTTTTAGGCATGATTTTTAACTCTACCAAGAATTTCTTAGCAATCTGTTTTGCTAGATGTGTCTACAATTATGTAGGAGTTGCCAATCAAGTGGTATCTCAATTATTTTAAAATTTCAAATATTCCCAACTTCCTTTTGCCTTCACAAACAGTAGTTACTTTCGACATGTTCAGTTTCTGTGGTCTCTGTTTGGATGCACTTTGAAATAATCATGCCCTTTAGAAAATTCTAGCCAGTATTTTGGTATAGATGGATTGAAGGCAACCATTGTCTTCCATGGTGTTGCTGGTGGTGATTGTTAAGATGGTGCTTTTCCAAATTGTGTTTGGTTTGGTATTTTTAGACAATTAGGCAAGGGATTCACCTTTGATTTCATATCAGGCTTTGGAAGTTGAAAATTTTTTATTTATTGTAGGCATAGATAAATATGAGTGTGTGTGTATACATGAGTATTTTGTTATGTTAAAAGCATGTTAGTGGGAGTATCATTGCAGAAGAAAATCATCTTTTGTTTAGAAATTATCATGGCAACATCAATTTTAGTGGGGTGCCAATTCTCCAGTGGCACCTATAGAAAATTGATTCTATAGATGCCAAAATCTAAGTTATTTTCTGATTTTTTTTCTAATCTACAACATATAAATCTATAATTATGGTGCACTTCTAAAATTTGTAACTTTAATTTTAAAGCTCCAAAAATTATGACTAAGGTATCAATAGAAAGTTAAAAGAGTACAAACACCTTCAACAACTTAGGCTTCGTTCATTTGTCACTCATCCTAACTCTCAGAATCACTTTCATTTTTGTGATGACATTCCCATTTTCCAATACATCTTTCATTATTCCAACTCAAAAAATTGTTCACCCATAATCACTCTCGAAAGTGCTTTTGCCCACTCTGAGAGTGGTGAAGGAGAGTGGGTGAACACACCCTTAGCTTTAAATGTTCTAAATGCTTGAATAACTAAAAATCACAAAAAAATCACCTAGTGAACAATGATGGGTGAGAGGGAAGATGGTAGTGTGAGTAATGAGAAGGGGAGACGACAATAGCACAAGCAACAAGCGACGAGCGATAAGCGAAAAGGATGTTGTTGTCATGAGCAGCAAGTGGGAGGGATGATGTCGACACAAACGGTAGGTAGGAGAGATGATGATGACATGAGTAATGTGCAAGAGAGATGATGATGGTATGAGTGACGAGTGAAGGGATAACGACGTCACGAGTAGTAGGCAAGATGGATGATGATGGTGCGAGCATCAAGCGAAGGAACGATGATGGCATGGGTGGCTGGTAAGGGAGACAACGACAACACAAGTGGCATGTGGGAGGGACAACAACGACACAAGCAACGAGCGAGAAGAATGATGATGGTGTGACTGGATGGATGATGATGGTCTGAGTGGAGGGACGACGACGACGTGAATGGTGAGTGGGAGGGATGACAATGACATGAGTAGCAGACAGGAAGGATGACGATGGTGTGATTGACAAGCGGAGAGATGACAACGACACAAGTGGCTGACAAGAGAGATAATGATGGTGCAAGTGGTGAGCGAAAGGATGACGATGACATGAGTGGCAAATGGAAGGGATGACGATAGTGCGAGCAACAGACGAGAAAGATGACGATGGCACGAGCGACTGGAGGAAGGGATGACAACGATGCGAGCAACGGCCAATGGAGGAATGTCAACAGCATGAGTGGAGGGACGATGACAATGTGAGTGGTGGGTGGGAGGACAACGATTGGGGAGTGCAAACGGAAGAATGGGTGTGGGAAAAACTTTTCAATGAAATTTAATCTAAACCATTCAATTAGGCACCTATAGAATTGGTTTTGTATGGGTGATACCAAAGAGTATTTTCTCATTTTGTTGTTATTTTGATAATTCAAAAAATTGATACAACAGTGAAATTTTCCCAACTTGGGTCAATGTTTAATTGGATGCAATGAGTGGGTTCTTCCGGTTCATGTAGTTATTTTGTATCTAGTGTATCCTCCTTGGTAGGATCTTTTTTACTCCTTTTATTAAGTTTTATTGCAAGAAAAACGGTATGCATGGATCTCTGCCTGACCAATTCATCATATTACATTTTTGTTTCTCTTTTTGTTTTCATTGGTTTCATGTGTTTCTAGTTGTATTGATTAGCTTACATGTTTTCTTGGTTGGTAGTAATATGATATAATGGTGTTTCTGCCTTCATTTCATAATCACTCAATATAGTATGCATGCATAATGTTCTAGTACAGTCATCATTTTTTTTTCTGTTTTTTAATAGGGTGCTTGGATGCAAGATATGACGGATTTGAGTTCTTGGCCCCCACAACAGGCAGGAACACATTGCGGTTACTGCGTGCAATGCAGCTCTCAAAACCTGGTAATTGTTTGGATTGAGAATTTGAGTTTGATTTTTTCATTTAAATATATTTATTTTACCATGGTTATTTCAGTTTTATTGGAAGGTAGTCCTGGTGTTGGAAAAACGAGTTTGGTACTTGCACTTGCAAGATACTCAGGACATCCTGTTGTCCGTATTAATCTTTCTGAGCAGGTTAATTTTTTTTTCTTTCTGTTGTGATATTGTGGACCTTTTAAGTGTATTACATCTGCTGAGAATGTTTGTCTTTTGCTTTTCTTTTTCAGACAGACATGATGGATCTTTTGGGCTCAGATCTCCCTGTAGACAATGAGAATCAAATTGAATTTGCTTGGTCTAGTGGTGTCCTTCTCCAGGTTAAATTCATTCAATGTATGCTTCTATATGGCCTACAGTTTCTGTAAGATCAATGACTAATATTCTTACACAGGCAATTGTGGAAGGTAGTTGGGTTCTTTTGGATGAACTAAATCTTGCTCCTCAGTCTGTCTTAGAGGTACTGATGCTGTATGTTTTATGACTTTATCAGTCTCTTTCAGCTTTCTCATTCTTTTGTATTCATTGATAAAGTTGATATTTCAATGATAGGGTTTGAATGCAATTCTGGATCATCGGGGAACAGTCTATATTCCTGAACTTGGAAGATCCTACACTTGCAAATCTTCTTTTAGAATTTTTGCTTGTCAGAATCCTTCTAGTCAGGGTGGTGGTAGGAAAGGACTTCCAAAGTCATTCCTAAACCGTTTTACAAAGGTACTTATTGTAAAAAGGTTTTTTTTTATGTGAATCCGTAAAATATTTATTATCACATTCATTTATTATGATTACTTTGATGTAATAGTTTGGAAGTTTTCTGCTGTTTTACCTCAGGTTTATGTTGATGAGTTGGGTGCAGATGATTATTTGTACATATGTCGGTCCCTCTATTCGTCAATACCACCAGAAATGCTGGGTAAGTTGATTGCTTTCAACAATCGCATTTATGAGGAATTTGTACTGTATCAGAAGTATGGTCAGGTTGGCTCACCTTGGGAGTTTAACTTACGTGACATCTTAAGGTCATGCCAAATTATGAAAGGTACTGCATTTTGCGCTGGTTATGGCCTGTTGTTTATTTATTTATTTTCCAGTTTGTTTAGATTTGAATAAAAAATTAATTTTCAAATTTATTTCCAAATTTTATTTAATAGATTGTCAAGGTGCTCCGGATAGGGTAAGATATGAGAGTTTCTTGAATGTTGTTTATGGTCAGAGAATGCGCACAGTTGATGATCGCCAGCAAGTTATGAACTTTTTTGGGGATGTTTTTGGCATAAAACCATTGGCAGATGTTTCACCAAAGATACACATTACCCCACAATGTTTGGCAATTGGAAGTGCAAGTATTGCACGAAATTATTATCAGCCTGTGAAGTTTATGAAAAATGATTTTGTAATTTCAACAAGCATCTTACAAAATTTGGAAGCTATCCTGCATTGCATTAAGCATCAGTGGTTATGTATCTTGGTTGGTCCATCTTCTTCAGGGAAAACATCTATGATTCGATTTCTTGCTCAAGTCACTGGAAATTCTCTAAATGAATTAAACCTTTCTTCTGGCACTGATGTTTCTGAGTTACTTGGATGCTTTGAGCAATACAATGCATTTAACTGTTGCAAGATGATCATTTCTGATGTTGAGCGATATGTTTATGAATATTGTAGTGTATGTTTAAGAACAAAATGGGAAGCTCTGATTAATGATAGAATGCGTTTGATTAATGATTGGTTGACTCTCTTGGGATCTTTTGGCAAGAATTTTAGTGCAATGAATTTTGCAGCACAGCTTGACCAATTGGTTGAGATAATTGGGCAGCTGAAATTTGACCTTGAGAGGCATAAATTACCTGTTTCTTGGTCCATGGATGATCTGAACAAGTCATTGAGAACCATTGCGAAAGTGTTGAAGAATAATAAAATGCAGAAATGTACAAAGTTTGAATGGGTGTCTGGCAGGTTACTGAAAGCCATTGAATGTGGTGAATGGGTTGTTCTAGACAATGCCAATCTCTGTAATCCGACGGTAATGAAAATCTTCATGTTGGAAGCTTTTGTCCATTAATGATCTCATCATGTGTTTTATTCAAATAATTTAATCGTTTGTCTTCATGTTATTATGCAGGTTCTTGATAGGATCAATTCGCTGGTGGAGCCAGATGGATTAATAATTGTGAATGAATCTGGACTCATTGATGGGAAGCCACTTGCACTTCGTCCTCACTCCAATTTCAGAATATTTCTCACATTTGACCCTAGGTATGGTGAAGTTTCTAGAGCAATGAGGAACAGAGGTGTTGAGATTTTTGTTATGGAGCCATGTTTGTTACTTCAGAAGCAAGATGCTAACACTAAAGTTAGTATAAAGAACGATCTCAAGAGATTGTTAGTTATGTCGGGCATTCCACAAGGTTCTCTAATAGATATAATGACTGAAGCACATATCTATGCAAGAGAGAGTGGTGTGCATCATGGGGTGGACATCACTCTCTTGGAACTTTCTCGCTGGGTTCAGTTATTCCAGGAGCTTTTGATGTCTGGGAATCAGCCAAAATGGAGCCTGCAACTCAGTTGGGAACATACATATTTATCATCTTTGGGTGAAGCTGCTAGAAATGACGTCATTGAGCATATTAAAAATTTGTATTTATCCGGTGAAAATGTGTTTGATTTTGGATCTCTGCAGAGTGGTTCTTTGTTTGTACCAGGTGGATGGCCGGTTCCCTTGAATATCAGATACCTCACATGGTTTTCACGTGAAGCATCAATTAAACAAAATTTTTTGTACCTAGAATTCTTATGTGCACAAGTTGCTTCTTATGAGTTGAATAACAAGTGTAATGGTCTTCGTTCAATATGTGATTTGAGAAAATTCAAACCGTCATTTGTTCCAGTTCAGTTGTTATATGGTCTTTTGTTCCCAAATTTGTTGGGCTCGTCACTATCCATGTTGTATAATACTGAAAAGTTTTCTCCCGAAATGGCTCATAAGATGCTTCAGTTTGCTGCTAACTGGGCCTTTGAGCAAGCTACACCTAGTGATTTCGATCTTTACATGCATTGCATTGAATGGTATAATTCTGAGATGCAACCTTACAGTAGTTTCTTAAATTCGTATGTTTCCGTTGTTAAGAATATGAAGGATCATCCCATTTGGAAGTGCATCTATGATTGCTGGTTCAAGATAACTCATTACTTTGGTCTGGATAATAATGACCATCAGCTTCCATTGCTTTCATATGAGCTAGTGGAGTTGGCTTGTTCTAATAGGGATGTGGAAATCTATGGAAAGCTTATGCATGAAGCTGTTGATTGTGTGAACTTGCTTCACCTTAGTTTTGAACAGTGGATTAGGGAGAAGCAATGCATATCTGAGAAACTTCATCCGTCATTATTAGGTCTGCTTAAATGTTTGAGATATTTGGAAGAGGATGCACTCAGTATGATGATGGATTCTTCTTTTCTTGATCAGCTGGTAAATATATATCCTACCCTTCTTGATCATCACACAGCTTTTTGGAGGAGTATTACCAATTCCCAGCACGAGCATTCTGCAGTAGCTTGGAACTTATTAAAAAAGGAAGTTTTGAAGCTCCAAAACATATTGCCAGATAGAGTTAATAGTTTGTTGGTAGGTCACCCATGATTTTGATCTTCTATTCATTTACTATTCTGAAGGACATTCTAATTTTTTATATTTGTAGGCTGAAAGTTTAAATTTGAACAAATTTTCAAATATTAATTTTGACACCACAAAGCCCATGCTATGGTTGTATGGTGGGCATCCATTGTTGCCAAAGACTACAGAGGAGTATGGGAAAGTACATCAGCTTTTGACCTTCTGTAATACTATTTTTCCTGGTACAATGAAATTATGGACGCAGGCCTGTGGTATGTCTTGTTAGACTGTTGTGTTTTTTATTATTCAAAAGTTTAGTTTCTTATTTTTATGACTTATATTTGCAGATAATAAGATGGTTATTGACATTGCTCTAGCAACAGATGTCGAAGTGAGGCATCTTGTGATGAAAGGTGATTCATCTTCTTTTGAGATGTGTGCATTATTGTCCCAAATCACAATAATAAAATTTCAATTTTAAATGCTCAATTTTTTCATGAATTAAATGCAATAGTAAGAGGATGCAACGGAAAACTTGTGCAAGTATGAACATAAACTATTTGAATAAACCAAATAGTAGAGAAGCATTGGAGCAAAGACTACTACTGTTATTAAGGTGGCCAGCTAGGTGCCTAGGTGCGCCTAGGGCTTTAAGCATTGGTATGCCTGGACCTAGATGTCACTTAGACACTTGGATTGCTTACACACATGTAGGTGGCCTAGCAGGATTTTTGTAGATCCCAATAGCCCATATAACTGGGGCTTATTATTATAAAAGGGTTTTAAAGGTCAAGCCCTAGTTTTTCTGTTCTCTTCCTTGTCCCTTCCCTGCTCATCTTAATCAATGGCTTCCCAGCTCCAATTGCCTCCCATCACTTCTGAGGTGTCTCCAGCTTTCCCTGGTGAATGGTAACACTTCTGCCAACCTGCAGCAACTTCGGCAGATTTTCAACTACACTCCAGCACCCATCAACAGTCACCGTAGGTGATTTATTGTAGATTTTTAGTGTTGTTGTAGTTGACTTATTGTGGTGTTATTTTGAGTGGTTAATTGTCTATGACTTTGTTGTGTTGGTGAATTATTGTAGTGTTATTTTGTGTGGTGTATGTGACTATTTTGTGTTGGTGACATAGGGGGGGTTTGTGTACGTTTAAAATTTTGGACAAAGAAAATTTTGAATTTTCAAATGTTTGTGCATCCCAGAAAATTTGGAAAAATTTTAAAATTTTCCATCACTACAAATATAAATTTTTTTCGTCATTTCTTATTTGTTTGGTAAGGAAAGTTAGCGAAAATTTCATTACAACATAATTTCCTAACTTCATACATTTTGCTCAACCTCTTCTAATTATTGTTAAACTCGTAGTTATAAGGAAAATGTACAATTATATTTAAAATTTTAAAATATAAAATATTTAAAATTTTTTATAATTAATTTTTCAGAATTTTCACAACATAACATGCACAAACTGTCCCAAAAAGTTTTCCATTTCTTTATTTTCCTTTTTTTTTCTAAATTTTTGTTTTTCAGATTTCTTACGTACACAAACGGACTCTTATTGTAGCTTGTTATAAGTGACTATGCTCTATTTAAATATCTGTACTTTAAAGCTTGAACTTGGTCCTATGCTTTTTCTCCTAATTTGCCACTTGCAATGATTATTTAGCTATTTTCTAGTCATTGACGTGTGTTACTTATGTTTAGATTTCATTGGCACATTTATTAATGTATTATTTGCCTAAATTTTTTAAAAAAATCAGAGAAAACCGCATATACCTATATTTAGAATTTCAGAGAAAATAATGCCATGTGGCATTGCTTGGGAACCTTAATAACCATAGGATTTGCTTTCAAAAAAATATTTTCTATTCAAAAGTTGTATATTTTGCTCTTTCCTATTTTATTTATCTTCCATGTCGATAATTTATCAATTTCATGGTAATTTAGGAAAGATGTTATTCCTGAATATTGCTGAAATGCATGTTTGGCCTCTCTATTGTGTTGTGTCTATGGCATTTATGTTCATTTACATTCTTCTTCTGCAACATGTTCTAGGTATTTGCATGCCATCATTTATTTCTGTTGGTGTTTATCCATGTAACGTGGATACCATACAGGAAGAGGAGCTTTATCTGGTGCGTTGAAACAAAGAACTATTTAAGGCAGTGCTGCTGCCATTGTTGTTTTTTTCTGCATTTTTAAATGCCTTTATTGTGTCGTGTTGTTTAAATTTTCAGAGCCTTTTAAGAAGATATGAGCATGAAAGGAGCAACCTCCTTGTCCTGACCAAACCAGAAAAAGAAAATGTTCTTTCTTGCAATGTTTCAGACTGTGGTTGTGTATTATCTCCTGTGAGCTTGTGTCAGAGGTCTGGTCTGTGTTGTTGGTTGGCTACCTGTATATTTTCAGACTGGAATAGTTTTTCCCTTGATATAGAGGTATTGCAACAGCTATCTCAAAGCATTGTACTTTCATCCTGTGAAGTGTACAAGGTATGTTTTTGTAAATACAATCAAAGCCTCACATTCATTGTTTCACTTGGTGCTCTTACTTTTTTGTTCCTTTGTACTGCATGTGAGGGAATCCCTGATTTTCTTATGGAATGAAAGATGCATTGATTATTTTACTATCTTATGATAGTTTTATATGCATCCTTTCCAATAATTTTATATTTTTTTCTTGATTTTAGAGGGAAAATTCATTCTCTATTTGATAACAATATTTCACAGATATTTGTAATGGATCTTCTAATTTCTTAGTACATAAGTTTCTACGTATGCTTCTGAACTTATATATGTATGTTTAAACTTTCCCTCAAACTAGAGCATGTGTATCTAATATGTAAATAGATTTCATAATCGTTGAATCACAATGTTCCTTAATCCTTTGATGAATTCCCTCAAATTAGAGCATGTATGTATGTAATATGTACAACTTGTTACATTAAGGATTCAAGCAATATTTTTCTTAATTTTTTGTTAAAGATTTTTTTCTTCCAAGGAAGTAGCATTACCATCTCTCTAGCATTATGAATTTATGACAAACATTAGTATGTTTCGTTTTCACATTAAATATAAGAAAGACTCTTTGCGGTGAACTATGAATTGTTGCTTGATTATCACAATATGTTAGGATTGTAATTTTATTGACAGCTCTATCTCAATCAATGTGGATTTTATAACCATTTCATTAGTTTTTAACCAAGTGACTGAATTTTGTTTCTTCATAAGTAGATTACCTTTGACATATAAAAGTAACATACAAAACTTGATCTCATGTCACATTTATCCTTTGCATGACAGTAGTGAAGAAGCTGAAATCGTAGCATCGCTTAATGTAGAACGACCTCTCATAAATATTTTTTGAGAGGTAAATATTTTTTGTTGGTACGAGAGATTAGTTAGGTGATGATGCTCTTGTCAACAGAATACCAATCGGCATTTGTTAGGTTTTTTGTAATGGCGAGTCATCAGTGACATGGGGGATATTTCTGTTGGCTCATTGGAAAGCAGTGATTGCTTTTCCATACAAATGATAAGTTTTTGTCGTTGGGTACTTTTTTGAGGGGAACTATACATCATACTCGGCTGTTTCACTTAGTTAACTAATTTAGTACCACATTAGTTCCATGAGAACATGGACAAATCGTTTTGGTGTGGAATGTTTGAGGAAGCCATCTAGAGTGGTTGAAGAACACAAAAAGCCTACAGCCACATTAACCAGAGCTTGATCTGACAGAAAAAGTGGTGTTACTGCTACCCTGGCAGTAGAAAAGCACATACAACCCAAAACCAAACTCCTGAACCCATGACTGGGATTTATAGATTCAGTTAAAGGCACAGAATTGGGTGGCTAGCAAATCAGATGAGGTGGTGACAGGGCTACCTAAGGATGAAGGCAATAAGGTGGAAGAGGGTCTAGCAACCTAGGAGACAGCAGCAATGGGCTTTTGACCCTAAATACTTGATGATTATTACTTAAATAAGTATTAGTCCTTGATCTAAATGTCTCTAAATGTTTACGATAGTAAGATTTTGATTGTCTAAATATCAAACCATTCCTTATCATTATGACATCTGGTCATATGTTATATTTGCATATTTAATATTTATTTTTTTCGTTTTTTTGTATATTAGAACTTTCTAATATTAATTTTTTACTAGTTCATTGAATATATTGATAAATACTTGCATATTATTACATAATATCATTGGAAAATTGTTATTTTTTTAATTTACTTATTGCAACTAGGCAGCATGTCGGGGTAATGCTTGATTGCCTAGTCACCCTGATGACTAGTTAAATTACACTATTAAAACTCAATAATGTCATGCGGTTTATGCATGGTTTTGAGAAAATATTATTACTGTTTTTGCATTCTTAATTTTATTCTATCAATGCAACAGTTTTTCTGCATGCATTTCAATTTTATGGCTTTCTTGGTTTTTTGTTTATTGATGCTTATGTTTCATTTTTCTGATTGCAGCGTTGTTCCAGCATTTCCAGTCTCTTAAGCCATGCTTTGCACTATTCTCTGGAGTCTTCTTCTCGTTGTCCTATGGATTTTGCTGCCCATCAGAAGCTTTTGTGGCTGCTTGATGCTTGGGAATCAGTTGATTCTGGTGGTTATTTGTTGCTCTTGTTATGTTTTATCATTTAACAATTAATAAGTTCTTTTGTGTATTGGCTTAAATGTGGTCTACTTAAAGATCCTTTATCTTTAAGATGATGTTGTGTCTTTTGAAATTACTGCTTTTCCCTTTTTGGAATAATAGTTGCATGCACTGTACATGTTAGATGACAGCATATTTACTGAAAATCCATGTCGCTCAAGTGGTAAGCTAGGGCATCCATAGAGATATCAACTTTTTATTTTTATGTCTATGTCATGTATGTATTTATAAATTATTAATAGTAATTTTGTATACTTTAGTTTTATTATTTTCTAAATAACATTAAAATTCATGTATAATATCAAAATACGAAGTTAGCTACTTCAGAAAATTATCAAATAGACTCGATCCCAATAATTAGAGAAACATTTTGTTAAAAAAGTAATAATTAATAATATAGATTTTTTACCAAAACAAGATCATTTATGTCTTAAATCGTTGTGTTATATTATAAAGTGAGTTTCCTTGTCAAAATACTCTGTAAAATTTCTAATTATTTAGTGTATAATGTCAATTTTTTGGTCAGTCTTCCTCTCCTCTAACAAGGAATGCTCATCTCATCAAATTCTGAAAGTGCTTCTGTTTTTTTTAGTCTTGAAATATTTGCACTCTTCCAACAATTATGGAAGCATAAGAAATATAATACACGGTTAATGTTTTGCATATTAGAAAATCTGTTTTTTGAAAGGTGTATGAGGAAATCTTTTGAATTACTTGTCTAATCAATTTTTCTGGAGTTACCTATTAGTCTGTTTCTTTTTAATTTCATTTAGCTAAGTTGGATATTGTGACTTTCATTTGTTGTAATCATTTTGAATATTTCAGGACCCTTCTTTTTGGGTAATTTTATCCACGAAATGTGGTTTAGATGGCATTCTTCTCTGTGGACTTGCTACTCTGAGCCTTTTGAGGTTTGTAACTGAATCTTAGTGTTTTCTAAGTTCTTTTCAGCATCTTTTTCTGGTTTCTAATTTGATAATATATTAAGCAGAAATATATACCATCTTTTTGTGCTGAGTTCTTTCTGCTGCTTCAGCCAATGAGAATTGCAACAATAGAAAAGATGTAAGTTGTCTTCTTGTCTCTAAGACTTATTTCTGCTGCTATTGTTTTCAATTATTTTTACTTTTTTCCTGTTTGTCCATTTTTCATGTTGTAAATTTCTTGGTAGTATAGTTACATTTAGTTCTTATTACTCTCTTATTACAAATCCTTGTCGGTAGATTTTCTCATACATTTGTTTCCACTTGTTATATAGCCAAAATTGCCCTCCCATTGTAGACTATGAAGCTCACAGTTTAAAGCTTAGAGTTGTATCTCGGTGTTTAGAGGAAGGTGGTCCAGCTGGTAGGAGACTGCTTGATGTTCTACTTTCTTCTGCACAAGCTCTCTTCCAACAGGTATTATTTGTTTACTAGTTGACTTCCTTATTAATCCTCTCAAACACCTATTTTTTTCCCTCGTTCAGATAATCTTTGTGCATAAGAAGTCTTTTGATGATGATAAATTCAGGAGCTTGGAAATTCTATTTTCATCTATGAAGAAGAATTCTTTAACGGTATAATTTTTCTTTGTTTTTCTGTTTCCAACTTATGTGTGCGAAACTGAAAATTTTCATTTTCTGTGTACTCCACTAGTAAATACTGCTTATTTGCTTACGGTTGGAAAAAGTGATGGTCCATTTAGTGCCATTGTATACTGATTGCCCTTTTGTCGGTTGTTTGTAACTAGTAGCAATTGGTTTGTAGGAAAAAATGCTTTTGTAAATAATATCTATTTTTGTTTACTCTATGTATGATGGTAACAGGATGATAAGATAAATGCCTTTGAAGAACTTATCCTTTGCTCTAGGCATAAACGCCTCACTTCATTGGCTGAGATTATTTCTCCATTGCTAAGGGAACTTTATACAGAATGTGCTTCTTGTGGTAAGTGAGACAAAAATTATGTCTTGTATCTCTCTAATACCCTTCCTAAATTGATGTGTAATATACCATTTTGTGTTTTCACATAAAGCATGTTACATTGAAGTCTTTTTCAATTTTTAGAATTTCTGTTTTAAAACAATTCGCTATTGTTTGCAGACTTCCTTCAAAATATAGGACGTGCTTGGCTGCATGTTGGTGTTTTGCGGTTCTATCTTTTGTTCAACCCAGATGAACCAGATCCAACATTTAAGATCATTTTCAAGCATTCCCAAGTTCTTGAAAAGATATCGATGTTGGAGCTTGAAGCCAAGGTTTGTTCTATACAAACTTTTTGGCTGCTTGCATTCTATTGTGATGTTTCTTTAGTAGTGCAAAACACGTGGTGTTAAACTTTGACATTGTTGAAGTCATTTTGACTAATCTCAGTGAAATTTCTCTGATAGTTTGCAAAGCAAGCAGTGTTTTTAATGTGATAAGTTCTTAATATCAATCTAAATATTCTTAAATGTGGATTATTGATTCTTTTAATTTTATTGTGGTTCAAATAAAAATTTATAGTATGTTTTCCATTTTAGTAGACTTTCATTTTTATAGGATTTCCATCGTGTTTTCACCATATTTTTACATGATGTGGTGGTTGTGTTAATATCTACAAAGGTTGTGTGGGAGAATCATTGCAGGCTAGTGGAGATTGATGGCTGGGGAGTAGGCACTAGCTCATCAAGACGAGTGATTGGCAAGGAAGTAATTCTTATTGAAGATATTGGTTTAAAGGAGGAAATACTTGTAGGTGGAACATTTATTGGGTTGTGAGGTGCGTTTGGAAATTTTGAACCCAAGTTGTGATTCTGTCACTTTTTCTATGTTGTGGTTGGCTCCATTGGGTCTCCCTATCCACTGTAGGGATAAAGGCACAGTGGCCACTCTTAACAATAGAGTAATCAGGTTGTCATGGCTGTCTTTATGTCTAATTAGACTTGGATGAAACTGCATAGTGTTTGGGGGGAATTGTCGAAGACAACTGTTTGAAGTGGTCTAGGGTGATTTAGGATGAGGACTATCTCGAACCAGAGCAGCGCCCAACAGTGGAAACTTGAAGTGGTTCATGCGTCATTTAAATTTTAGTTATTTGATATTGAGCATTTGATTGAAACTACATTGGAATCAAAGAACCAGGATTATAAGTCAGGCGATTATGGATTGTTTGATCCTCTTTCTCCTGAATGGTCAACTGCTGATTCAAGGACCCATGATTGTTTGAGAATCAATGGTGCCGATGGAGGACGTTGATATCTGAATCCGAACTAGTTTTGTGATAAGCTTTGGAATCGTTTACCCCCATGAGCTTGTGGGTGCATGAAACTATTGGAAACTGTGATTTCTCTAGAAGTAATGAGTCTCCAGTGGTAGGAAGCATGAAACAACCTTGTAGGGGGTGACCTTTCTCTAGTGTGGCCTTTGTCATTGAGTGTTATCTGGCCAGAGGGGGCACTTAGGACTTCCTTTTGGGTTTTTCAGGAAGGTTCTACTGGTAATGGTGATCACCGTGCAATCAATACGTTGATGCATTCATATGGGTGTCATTGGTGTTCTTGGCTTGTAGTCAGTTTTTGGAATATTGGTGGATATTGTGGAGGACATTTGTCGGTCAAACCTTTAAAGATTTCTTTGAGAGGCTGGCATGGCAAAGAACCTCAATGCATGTTCCAACGTCAATCATTTGGCAGGGGGGACAACCTTGGATTATGATGGTTGGCTCCAGAGGCAATAGACTGGGAATGTATAAACATTAAGCAATTGAGTGCTTTGAGGAGCTCAAGTAATGTTGTGCTCCCGTTGGATAATATATCATTCTCAATTTTTTGTTTACATAGCACGACATTGAAATTCTATAATAAAAAATTGACACATTGGTTTCAGTTTTTGTCAACACTTTCATATTTTTGGAATTTGCCTCTTGAAGAGCAACTCTTTTAAATATTGCATTGATTTGTCTGAAGTGGTTATATCATGAAAGAAGTTTGTGAAAATTGGGAGGTTATGTCATATTCGTTAGATTCTTAGTGTATGTTATTTGTAACATTTAGGCCTCATTTGAGGTTAACTCTTGTTAACTTTGGGAGTTGGATTGAGCTGATGTTGAAACTAGTTTTGTGAACGGAGTTGAAGTTTTATAGTAATTAAAGTGATAAAAGTTTATATGTTGGAGTTTGTGTAGTAATAATGATGTTAGGAGTAATTTTGAGATTCAGCTAGAGTCGGCCTCAAACGATGCCTTAGTAGGATACCTTTCATCAAAAAGCCTATCTTTGTGATTACAGTAAATGACAAACGTAGTTTACAATAGTCACCATTGTGTGATCTTAGGTGTGTCTAATTATATGTTGCCTTACTTACCTCTACAAAAAGAGGATATATGCTATTCAAACCCTTGACCTCTATATCATGATGGAGCAGCCTTATTCTTGCATTAAGACTTATCCTTGGACAATGATGATGTTTGTGCAACAAATTA
Organism: Amphibolis antarctica; assembly: GCA_024699675.1. NCBI lineage: Eukaryota > Viridiplantae > Streptophyta > Magnoliopsida > Alismatales > Cymodoceaceae > Amphibolis > Amphibolis antarctica. The sequence continues at coordinate 43,263 of JAMKPZ010001585.1, read as the reverse complement.
ATTTTCTCTTGGATGGTCTAATTTAACTCTTGGTTGGCAATGTCCCCATGCTTTCCAAATGCTAATTTTTCGAGATTATATCAAAAATGCCTATTTGAAATTATAAAAATTATTATTTATTTATAAATGTAACAATACATTTTTTAATTGTGATTTAATGCGTTATTAGCCTAAATAATTTTCTTATTAGTATATGCTTATCGATAACTATTTGTTTGCAATGTACACTAAATGCAATAATTAAATTATTTGAAGAGTTCAATGTTGTAGATATATGTTATTTTCGTGTGGGATGAATATGACACTAATAAAAGTTATAGCTTGTTTAATGCAAAATGTAGGAAATGCTTTGTTTCAAAAGTAATATACACAAAAAACCCATTAAATATTGTGCATTTCGGATCCATATTCACATTCGTGTGCCATAAAAATACTCTCTTGGGTTTGTTCTCTTTTTATTTTGTTTATTTTTTTAGCATAGTCAATTTAGGAATCTAAAATAAATTACAAATATGCATAAATTATCAAAAATATGATATAAATAAGAATATGAGAAAAATTCTTGTATTTTTGAGTGGAATATTGTAGTGAAAATTAAAATTCTATACAATGTTACTAGAAATTTCCACATTTGTGCAACTAGGAAGCTTTCGTTATATTTTCTATGATTCACATTGTGTGTGAAAGGTGGGGTTATTGACAATTTCTTATTTATTCAAATACTACCTTGTTAGTGATGGTAGTGCAAAGTTTGTTTTCGTTTTATTTGATTTATTTATGAATGGAGAAAATTGCATGAAAGGAGGCTTTATTGACATTCCCTTGTAAATCATTGAAATATTGTCTTGTTTATGATTTGTGAAGTCAAACTTATCAAAGTACTGTATTATCCTATAAGTAATAGATGGTTCACATTTAGAAAAAATTAGTAGTACAGTTGTGCATGGAGGACGATTAAAAAGTTGTGTTGGTCACCAGTGAGGTTTGGGATTTGATTATGATTTCTTTTAAATTTGAATGACTACGTAATTTCTTTTAAAGTTTAGGATATCTATTATTTTGAGAAACTTGGCTCTTGTGGCCATTTCTATTTTTCTAGGTGCGTCAGGAATGTGAAAATTTAGCTGGAAGGAACACATCACGAGGTCTTCAGGAAAAGCGAAAATGTTCCCTTGAGTTATATGAACAGAGGCAGAAAAAGCTTCGGGCGAAGGTGAGAATTGTATTTAGTTGTTTATTCCTGTCTGACCGAATGAATTACATGGCTTTTATTTGTAGTGCAGACTGCTCTTTCTTAAGCACTCTTTTTTCTTTATTTCCTACTTTTTCAGAACATAAGAATTTCATTCTTTATATTGTTATGTATGATCTTAATTTTTCCTTGAACAACCCACATTATGAAGCCTTTCCATAAATAGTAATATGGAAAATTCTCTTTCTCTTGTCATGAGAAATCTATATTCTGCAGTTAATTGATACTTTCTGCTTGTCTGCGGAAGTTTTTGATGTGCTGTGTTTCTCTTTGGGCTGGTTTAAGTTCTGATGATAAGTTTTCTCAATGCATATCCATTGTGGGGTTTCGATAGTATAATTTTATGGAAATGGGATCACAAACATGGAAAAGCTTGTACAAATATTAAGATGAGAGAATGAATGAAAGTAGATTGGATGCTGTTGGAACACAAGGAATGAATGAAAGTAGATTGTCATATACATTAACATGAGGTCTCTATTTATAGAAGCTACATAAAGAGAAGAAATATAATAGAAGTAATATGAGACTAAATCCACTTATAACGCAACACTACTTGTGATCAATGTAAGGATCCATTTACTTAGACTTAACACAAGCTATGTTGGAAAAAGCAAATATATTTTATTAATATCTTACCTAATTGTTTGATATATTTTTGCATTCTTGGATTTGTACCTCTAGTTAGTGGTCATTACCTTGCAGCTTGCTAATAAGTTGAATGAATTTATTCTGTTTCCTCACATTTCTCAAGAAAATATAGCTTCTCCTTTTGTAGATGACAAGTCTAACGACAGAAGATATTTTCTGATATGCCCTTTTCTCGTGCTGTTTGCCTTTTATGCAATAGGTAAAATGGTAATTGGTACAGAATCTAAAATTTGTGACGTTACTATTCTTGCAGATTGTTTTCCGTGATGGTGGTGTTGACTATAACAGTCTAAAAGTGGAAATTTCTGGTTTTGTCAAATTGGTCTGCTCATGTGTGGATATTGCAATGGGTCTTGGAGATGGCCTGGATCTTGGATTATTGTCGAATAAAGTTTTAAGTTGGCAGGTAAATAAAAATAATGGGTTTTCTTTTTACAGAGAATTCTGTTTACTTGATTACCCCATGTTTTACGTTTCACTTTGAGTTTCTGTTTGCAGGACACAGCTAGTAACTTTATTAGTATCCTATCACAGAAATATTCTTCTTATATTGATGTAATTCAACCAGTTCAAGTTGCCATCTATGAAATGAAGCTTGGATTGTCGTTACTTCTTTCGGATGCTTTACAGAAAGAGTATCTTAGAAAGATTGAGGAGAAGAATATTGACAGAATTTTGGTAAGAAACATTTACATTAATTTTAGTATTGGATCAGTTGATTTAGTGCGTCCCATCTAGGTGAATTATATAAATTCCTTGTTATAATTTATTGCCATAATATGTAAGGTCTTCATGTGTTGTTGAATTTAATTTTCATAAATTACAATGCACCATTGAATTTTTTGTTTTCAAACTTTTTTACAATCACTCATTTTTTTTGTGTCTGTAGGAAACAATTGATTCTTTTATGCGTTTTCCAAAATATCTGCCAGCAGCTTATTCTAATAATGCCATTGTCATGCCAAGTGACTCTTCTTTTTACTCCCCTGGTGTATCCTTGGGCATCAGCACTAACTTACTGACTAAGATGGTTGGAGCTTCAAATGGAAATGATTCTATTAATATGGTTTGTATCTTGAAGCTATTTGTCATTTCAATTATTTAACTTGTTCTTATATTTTTGTCAAGGATTTTGTTATGTAACATGCTTTGCGGAATTTAAACCACAGCTGCTTATTTGGCATTCCCTGGTTGCAGGTCACAGGTGTGCAGATGAAGGCTTCTGTTTATCATATTACTCTTTTTCATCTAGCATGCAGTTTGTGCAGTTCTCTTATAATTGATAAAAATTCCTTCCTGGTACACCTCTCGTTTGTAAGTTGTTGGTAAAAGTGATGCATTTTGAATGGATCTAATATATATATTTATTTCTAAATAGATGATGAATGAGATATTTGGCTACTTCACCAATATGTGGCTGGCTATGAAAGGTGAAGTTAAAGCCAAAGAAGAGACTGAATTTCATAACATCAAATTTAGACCTCGGGCTATCATGGTGGAAGACGTACTGAAGGTTGACTCTGCCATATTTTGTGAGACTGATTCTGAGGAGAATATTGCTTCTCAAAGTGACGAGATTTTAATTGATCTAGAGTTTACTAAATGGGTAATGTTTGGTAAATTTGTGAATTTCTACATGCTGTCCTTGGTGGGTGTGAACTAATTCGTATTTTTTACTCAGAAAGCATCAATTATAGAATCCAAGAGCTTGGAGGATGATTGGTACTCTATTCAAGAATCCATTTTGAGTAATGTTGTTGACATTCATAATCAACTATTTGGGTCATCAAATCTTGTTAGGCATGTAAGTATTTTTACATCATTCGAATTGATAGTATTATATTCTGCACAATTGTTCTATTGTGTATCACAGTAATATCACAATAATTATTTCAATTTTGTATGTCTCCCTTACTCTTAAATATTGGTATTAAAGAATTTTTTGTCCATTCATCTTGCAACTTTTTTGTTTTTAAAATTATATTAAAAAATGTAGATAACCCATTAATCCTTACTTCACCCATAGACTTCCACACTCCATTAGAAATACCATTTAGTCCAATAGCTTTATCGCATTTGATTTTTTTATGGCGTCTTCTACTCCATATTACCAATTCTTTTAAAATTAGTTTATATCCTTTATGCTACTGCTAGAATTTTTCTTATAAGAGCTTCCTATGGTATATTCATCAAATACTCACATTCACATTCCCACTATTTCTATTTATTTTATTTTTTTTCAATCTTAGCAATGGAAATGCAACATTTTATTCATTTTCTGTTTTGTCCATGATTTAAGCCGTATTGTCGTTTTTTTTCCTCTGTATTGGACTTATCCATTTCTCATAATATGTTACCAAATTTATTTATTTTGGTTTGTTTCGGCCTTACATATTTCTGTTATACACTTCAAAGAATATATATTAATACCATGTGTATTCCTGTATTTGTTTCAGCCTGGCATATTTCAGTTTGCTGATGATGATAAATTACAGTTCTTTGCTGACTCCTATAAGTTGGGGATTAGAATTGTAAAAGGTATAAAGAAATTTCATTATCATGTGTTGTTATCTGAGTACATTCTAACTGAAGTATTTTAGGCCTACCTGCTGTTCTGTCTTCGGTTATTGAAGAAAATCTAGTTGCAGAGCATTTACTTCACATTTCTTATGAATATGGGAAATCCCAAAATGTACAAAGAGGAGCATCACACGTCTACAATGTCTATAAGGTTTTAGTCAAATTATTTTATTTTGTATTATTTTTTATTGATGTATGTCTAGCTTACAGTATTTTTTCCAGGAGTCAAATGCACCAATGATGTCAAAAATGGTTAAGCCCCTTGTTTTGCTCCAGCAGCGATTCAAAGATCTTCTTGAAGAATGGCCTGATCATCCAGGGCTCCTGAAAGTTATAGATGATATTGATGTTCTTTTGCATATGCCATTTAGTGCTCCTCTTTCTCAGGTACGGAGATTGTTAAACCTCATAGTGAAACGATTGTTGTAGAATCTTTACTGCTACTACATTCTCATTTTAATTATAAATCCTAATATACAATTTTTTTGATCTAGGCTCTGCTGGGGCTGCATTTGTTACTAAATAAAGCTCATTCATTAAAGGAAAGCTTTGCTAGAGATGCTCTTAAAGGTGTCAATTCTTTCAATTTAATATTTTTTCTTCATAGTTGCTCAGTCTTAATGGTCCAAATCCTTTTTCCTGACAGATGTGCTACATCCAATGTATTGTATTGTACTATCATGGCAAAAACTTGAGTTGGATTGCTGGCCTTCGTTGCTTGACGAAGTTCAACAACAACATGAAGCAAATGCTGGAAAAGTAAGCAAGTGTGTTCTCTTGTCATGCTTGAATCTGTTTTTGTTTCTTTTGTCATGCCATTCTGTGAATTGCAGCTTTGGTTTGCTCTAAACTCGGTTCTTCAACAAAATATCTCCGGTGATTTTCATGATATAATTCAGAGGCATGTATCTGTGTGTTCTTTTAATTGAAGTAATTTGTTTGTCTTCTTGATTTTTTCATCTTCCTATGTTGACGGCTTATCCAGTATGGAAGATTTCATCCAAATGTCAAGCATTGGAGAGTTTCAAAGACGCCTTCAGCTTGTTCTTGCTTTTCATGGCCAGATTAATACTGGTATTTCCCTGAAAGCATATGCAAGGTATGTATGCTATTTGTTGGTGGTCTAACGCTTCTAAATATCCTCTTCATAACCCTTAAGAGTTAGAATTTACATACACTACAGGAAATTTTTACCAGCTTCCATTGGTAATTGATGTTTGAGGATATGAAAATAATCTTGAAAATTTTGCATATATGTAGTTGATGGATCACCTGTGTGCTTGTCCAGATATCTTTTATACAATGTTACTTGCTATTTTGATTTTTTCTTAGTATATCTTGCATATGTTATTCAGTTTGTTGGATGAGGTCTATTTTAATTTTTAGCTAATTTTTCACTTGTTGTGTACTGCAGTCAACATAAGAAAGATTATCTTCATATTCTTTACAACATTTTTGGATACTACATCCAATTCCTGCCTTTGTAAGTTTCTTTTGCAAATTCTTTTGATTTGACTTTTTGTATATTGGCTTGTTTCTTCTACTGAACTTAATCTTTTGATATACCTGTTGTATGTTTTTTCAGAATAATGGAGCAAATTGATAATGAAAGAAAGTGCATTGAGAAGGAGTTGATTCAACATCTGAAGCTCTTCAAATGGGCGGAGAACGAATGCAGTTTTTTGTCAATAGAGAACTTCAGGAAGATTAGGCAGAAGTCATTAAAGCTTGTTAAGAAATACAATGTGTGCAATGCCTTCTTGACTCTTGATAGATAATTTTGATTCTCTTTGTTGGAGTACACATACATATGCATTTTGTATTTGTAATTTCATATTCTAGTATTTGTAATCATTTTGGAATTTGGCACGTCTTACTTGATCAATTTATTATTAACTTTCCATGGGCCATTAGTTCTTTTTTTTGGACATATCTCTACCATAATGTTTGTTGACTGAAATTGTTGTCATTCTTCTGTTTTAAAATTTTGAAAAATTAAAAAGGATTTATACTGTCAAATTTTCTCTTGATAAATTATGTAGCACATTCTCTGATTGTGAAAATTAACGAATTCTCTAATTAAGATTTTTTTGGGTATAGGATGTACTGCAGAAGCCGATAATGGTTATTCTCAAACATGAAACATCTTTACAACGAAATAAATATTCAGCTTGGCTTGAACAGAAATCGTTCAATGAAATGAATACAGAATCTGTTCCATTTCCGACAGATATAATTAAGTTCAGCAATATAGAGAGGTATCATTTATTTTCTTTGTATGACTTGCTTTGAACAGTATGTTTTGAAGTTGCTTTCTTGGTTTTATAGGTTCTCATGGTATAACGTTTGGAAACATAAATTTTTGAACGAAGAAAGCTCCAAAAGTGTTAAATCTCTTTATACTACAGGTTCGATATTCTAGCCTTTTTACTTTTTTGCATAATGAATGGGAGACTTCGACACTATATACTCTGTTTTTGTTATTGTTGAATGTAAAATATAATTGATATATTATTTAATTGTGTGCAGAAATACTAGATCACTTTGGAAATTTTCAATCAGGTTGGGAAGGTATGTGGATTGTACTTGAGAAGATCTGTCACAATGCAGCTGAATTTGCTGAGGTTTGGAAAAATGAAAATAAGAATCTCAAAAAGAGAAGAACTTTAGCAGATCTTTTCAAGAATTTAGAAAAATGTGGCTTATCACGACATAGATTCCTGACTTGTGAGGTTGGTATTCTACTTGTTCATATAATTTATTGTAACTGAGTAAAGTGATTTTTGAGTTTCAGACAATTATCAAAGTTTGTTTTCTTTGTTTATTTGATCAGTATTGTCGTTCTTTATTTATTTGTCTCTCGTTCTGGTGCAGTTGGAATTTGGAAAAAATCAACAGAGAAACTCATTTCTGCAATCTTCATTCGATGTGTGGCATCTGCTTCTTATGGAAGGTGCTTCTGAGGAGAAATGTGGTTTCAAATGGATTACAGCAAACCAGTATTATTTCAAAAATCTGGCAATGAAACAACATCTTGGGCAGATATCCCTTAATTTTCACAAAGATCTTACAATGGAACAGGTGCGACCTTGTAATTTCCTTACACTTTAAAATGTCCCCAATATCTGTGGAATGATACACATTTGTTTTCATACCGTAGGTTCATCGTGGGTCTTCCTTCCTTGATCATCTTCTCCAGATACAACAAGAACAAAGATCTGTTCTTTATATGTTTTCTGAGAAGCTTAATGCTTTGAAGAAGTGTCTGACTTCAATGGAGCACATAGGTAGCAATCTTCATTTGTCACAAATGGTTCATCTGCTGTGGCTATCTAAAGACGTTTATGTTTCATTGCAGGAACAGGCAATGGCTCATTAAGTCCTTTTCAACATGCTTTTGTGGATTGCATGTGGAAACAGAAGGTTCTTTCTTTCAAATTTTTGTCTAAAGTTACAAATTTCACTTTACCCTAACACTTAAATTTTTTTTCCAGAATATATTCGATAACCTGCATAGTTTGTCTTGCGACATATCTCTGATTCTCCATTGTGTGGGAGGTCTTCATACAAACAATTGTAATGCAGTCCAGACCAAAATCAATTTCTGCTCGTTGATCCAGAGATACATTCCGTCTTTTCTTCATTCAAAGGTGAAATTCACTTATTTCATCATTTGTTTGAATTTTAAATTATATATTCCGCAAACTAATATTGGAAACTGTTTTCCCAGGAATTGCTGGCTAAGCACCTTCTTGGCCGTTGTGGAGTCATTTCTGCTTCAAAATTTGTCTCTCACACTATCATTTCAAAGGAAATTGAAGATTTTGTGATGCAAAATTTTCAGCTCATTAATAGATTTGGCAAGCACATTGAAGCATTTCATATGTCTAATCGCCCCAGTAGGTCCACCAAGATGCTGCTAAATCGTTTTGAAGAACTTTGTGACAAGGTAATGCTATCCATAAATGCAGACCTAATTGCTTGGAACTACATTTTTATATCGTATTTTTCAAATATAAAAAATCCATTTTTCATGGTTTTTGTTATTTTTATTTATGTATATTGTTGATATATATACGTAGAATTTTTCAATCGTTTGGACATTTTAGTTCTATTGTTAAGATATTTTTAGAATTTGCAATTATTGTTACTAACTTAATTATCACTTTTTATTACTTTATTTGGTGGAAATTTGTTGTTATTGGTGTACTTCTAATCTAACCCTTATAGAAAAGTTGCAGTGTTTCAAGTTTTTTTACTGAACAGTTTTACCCTTATGTGTTCAATTTTTACCCTTAATCTATTATATTATATTATATTTGTGGAGAAATAAAAAGAAGATATTGGTGGAAGATTAGATGATTTTACTATGATAAGACTTTCTTTATATAGAAGCTACAAAACTCATGACAAATAACACTAACTTATGTGGAATTAAACTCATTTACAATGGAAACCTTAATACTTAACACTAATATTCTCCCTCAAGTTGGAGCATCCAATTTGCAATAGACTCATACATGATAAGATAAATAAAGAAGATACATGATAGATAGAAATTTTAGTAGCACTATTGCGTAAGTAAAATACGGAGAGACTTATACATATGCTTCTACAAATATAATTTTTATCAATCATCCAATAAAAGAGATTTGATGTGGATTGTTAGTATGAGATGTTTTATAATTCTCAAAATAGTGTTGATTTTTAATGTGAGGTATCCATAAACCTTAAGAGAGAAAATATTAGATGATAGATAATAGGATACTAAATTTTTTTTTGCCTTTTTTTCTACTTTTCATAATTTTTTAAAATTTTTTATTTTTTACTTCCACCTTTTTTTTACTAGATTTATCCCTTTCTCTCTCTCCTTTTTTTAATGACCACACAGTAGCAACGTATTCTCCCCTTTTTTTCCCTCTTTTTTTTCTTTTGTTGTCTTCTTCTCCTGCCCGCCCACCCCCCTCCACCCTCCTTTGTACAATAACATTGCGACTGCAACCCTAATGGGTGCAGTGGCAGCAGATGTGGAGGTATAGGCAGGAGATTGCAGAAACTGTTGAAAGAGTCAACGACAAGAGAGAAAGCGGCAAAGATGACGAATCAAGTGATAGTCGTAGAAGATTGATATTGGAAAGCATCGAAAGAGCATCAGTGGAGTGTCATCACAACATCTGGCAGCAGCAAAGGAAGCTCGTTGTGGAAGAGTTGTTATTGAAGGAGAGGACCATCAGAACCGTGAGAGAGAGATTAGGGCACAAGAGAAAGGAACCACAAGAGAGAGAGAGAGAGAGAGAGTGAGAGAGAGAAGTGTCAGAAGAGTGGCAATCGATCATCAAAGTCGATCACGTCTGTTGAAAGAGACGAAATTGCAGATAAGAAAGAGAAAGAAAGATTGAGAAAGAGGTAGCCAATAGGGCTAGGGTTTCGCTGTGGGGGGAGATGGTGATGGCTAGATACCCTTCTCCCAACTAAGGTTTTTTTTCTGAATGAGACTCAAAAACTATCCTCTGATACCATGTGGAGAAATAAGGAGAAGATATTGGTGAAATATTAGATTATTTCATGAAAAAATATAAGACCTCTTTATATAGAGGCTACAAAACTCATGACAAATAATACTAACCAATGTGGGACTAAACCCACATACAATGGAATATTATATTATATTATATTTCTTTGAACTTTCCTTTTTAACCCATGCTGCTTGTACCTTTTTGTCCTCCTTATCCTTTCCTTTCCTATTATATCATATTGCATTATATTATATAATATTATATTATATTGTGTTATATGGTATGATATGATATTATATTAATTAGAAAAATACTTCACAAACACTCTGACCTGCCATCTTAAGCCCCCGAAAGATCTCGTTGGCTAACTTGCCTCAACCTGTCATCTTGTCACATTAGTACCATGATAAATATTATGTTCTCTCTAATTTCCATCAATGACTGCTCAATTCATCATGAATGAATGGGACTAGGAGACCTGATGATCACATCTATCTATCATTTTGCTCATTTTTCAATTGATGAATTTCAAATTATTCTAAGGTTCTGATGATGCATTGTTTGCTGTTATTTTTCTTTGATTATTTTTTTGGGATTGTTAGTTTATCTAATTGATGAATAACAAGGTTGCCAAAATTTTATTTAAAATTTTAGCTTTGATAGGTTGATAAACAGAATGAGCTTTTGTCTATCATTATATAGGTTCATAAGATTCATAACTTCATATTCATTTCTTTGAGCAACCAAAAAATTATTTATTGCTTTTATGAAGTCATATTGGATGGAAACATGTGCAGGGAGTGATGGCATTGGATAGTCTACAAATCGAACTTGGTAGAAGTCAATGTATGGAACCTTTTGTTGATGGCTCCATATTGGTAGAAATTTTACTTAAGCATAAGCATGAATATGCTGAGGCTTACAATGACGCAAATCAGCTGGTTTCAGAAGCATCAAAAAAATTACTCTCTCCCGTAAAGTGTGAAAGTGTTGCTTCTCTGGCTGCAGATATTTCTTCATGGAAGGTTATCTTCGAATCATACATTGCAAATCTCAACTTAGATCATCTCCATGATGCCCTTACCAAACTACTTTTTTCTGGGGTAGGTGTTAATCATTTCTTCCTTATAACATATTTGTTTTTTGTTGTTTCTGTAGTTTTTCTATGTAATTTTCATATTCTAATGTGTATCGATTTACAGGTGAGGCTTCTCAGCTATTATGGGCATGAAAAATCTGAAGTTTGCTCCCAAGTAGAGATGCATTTTAAAGATATCTATGCTTTTCTCGATAATATTGTGACTATTGGTGATGGAATCCTTTCAGAGATGTTATCTGTACACTGCACTGTATGTTTTGATTTTTGTCCACTTAAACTTGCCTTCTCTTCCACCGTTTCGGGAATTTTCCAACCTTAATTTTTGTACAGGTAGCAGAAATGTCATACATGCTTGGCCACATATTTGCGTCACTATTTTCTAAAGGTTTTGGTGTTGCTGAAGTAAAACTCGATGACACTAATAATGGAAGATTCCAGGATGCAACCGGTACAGGTCTTGGGGAAGGGGAAGGCTTGAATGATGTGAGTGATCAGATAGATGATGCAGCTCAGATTCCTGATGTTTCTGATGAGGTAAGTTCAGTGGGAAGCAAACTGCATTTTTGAGTTTTTTATGTTATCTTGGTGTCACCAGTGTTCTTATTTTGTGACTATTGCAGAATGGTGAAGGATTGGAGAAATCCTCTAAAATTCCTGGTACAGATGAAAAGGGGATAGAAATTGATGAAGATTTTACTGCTGAAATGTCTGGTGTCAGTGATGACTCAAATGATGATGAAGGGAAAGAGGAGGATATACATCCGGAATCATTAATGGGTGAAAATACTGAAGGTAGTGAAGCCATTAAAGAGAAGCCTTGGGATAATGATGAGGATGGATGCCAAGGTGATCCCAAAGAAAAGTATGAAAATGGTTCATCAATTGAAGAAAAAGATTCTGGTTACAGGGAACTAAGAGCAAAGGATGATAAAACTGAGGCAGTTGATGATTCTCCAGAACGTCATGATGAGAATGACAGGGCAAATGGGGAGGTCGATAGCACATGTAGTCTTGGTGATGAGGAAAATTTTTCTGACATGGACAAATCTAATGCATTTGAAGAGACAAGTGGAATACAAATTAATGACCAGGAGGATGGTATCGATACCACAGACGAAACAGATGAACCTCCCTGTAGCACTGAAGAAACAGATGAGGGTAAGCACGATGCAGCTGATGAACCTAAGAGTTCTCATATGGACGAAGAAACTGAAATCAGTCCAAACGATATGGATAAATATGACAGTAATGCTGGTCCTGCTGATAAAGTGGATGAGGATGCTGGAGAACATAACGTTGATAATGAAACAAATGAAGGGAAGGAAGAGATTTCTGATAAACTTGATTTGAAATCTATGGGTATGAATGAAGCGTCTATCCATCAAGGAATGGTGGAATCATCATCTAATCATGCAGTGGGCACTGATACTTTAGAAGCAATGGACTTTTCTCATATAGACGAGTCAAACATTACTTCATCAATTCACCAACCTAACAGTACTGAAAGCTTTCTTTCTCCATTCAGTGGTTTATCCTCCTTTGATGTTTCCAAAATGGAATCATCATTGTCTGATTCAACTGGTAATCTTAAGGTAGAAGATAGTCAGCAGAAGTCACGGTCTGATAATCAATGCACTCATAGAATACATCCAAATCCCTACAGGAGCATTGGTGATGCTCTGAAGGAGTGGAAAGAAAGGGTTAAAATATCATCTGATACACAAGAACTCGGAAAAGGAATACCTGAGAACATGAATGATGAAGATGCAGATGAATATCGATTCATTTCTGAAGAGGAAAATGGAATTTCTCAAGTACTGGGACCTGCCATGGCTGAACAGGTTGCAAATGACATTGAGCCAATGGAGCTTGATGCAGACAGAGACCGTACTACCAAGCAGATGGATGATGTTGACATGGCTGATGTCTTGAATGAGGATGTTGGAAAACAGAGGGGTGGAATGTCTGATGCTTCTACACTTAAACCGGAAATTGAGAAGCATGAAACATTAGTAAAGATTGATCTGCCAATGGAAGATCCATGTTCAAATATTTCAAAAAACTCGTTAGGAGATTTTGTTTCTCTTGAAAGTGAGTTTATGAATGATAAATGCTCGAACGATAATTTGCTAAGTGGTTCTCATAACGTATGGAAACCACTTGAATCAGAAAGTGTATCTGATGAGATGGACAGGGCTGTATTGGAATGGAGGAGATATGAATTTGTTACCACCAAGCTATCTCAGGTGTTGGCTGAGCAACTACGTTTAGTCATGGAACCCACTCTGGCAAGCAAGCTTCAAGGAGATTACAAAACTGGGAAAAGAATAAATATGAAAAAGGTTTGATTTCAATATTGTATTTATCAAAAATTTCTCTAAAACCATCCACAAAACTTTATGATTTTTCCAAGTAAGCTTCAAGGTATGAAAAATGAGTTGAAGATAAATGAAATTCAATTTATGTAAATATTGCACACAATTTAAGGAAATAGACGTGCAAGTATAAATGCAAATTAGTTACGATGCCATCTCTACTCAAAAAATACCAAGCATTATCTTTCTTTCCTTCAGAGAATTCGTGGAGATATATCTAATCTAGTCCGTGTCCAACCGGATCACTTAAATATTTCATATTAGTGATTGTCGTATCTTCAAGATGGTTTGATGTTTGACTTCTGTCTACACAATTTAATATCTTCAACCGTTGGCTCAATTGACGAAACCACTGTCTCATTTCTGAAATCTGTTGTAAAATCTACTTAAATAACGTAGGGAAATTTATATTTTTTTTTTGGATTATTATTTTTCTATTGGTAACAAAGTTGAACATCCCATGATTCACGTGTTTACTCAAATGTGTTATTTGGGCAGAAGTCTAGGACTGCAACACCATTAACTTTAAAATGGGATATCTTGGTAAAATCAATTATTTTAACTCTACAAATTCCATAGTTGATTTATTTCTGTCTAATTCGTATTTTCCTTCTTTAAACATCTTATGTCAAAGTCATTTGTTTTTCGTCCACTAAATTCCATCATCTTATCTTAAATCTCTCTATATATTATTCTTTTTATTAAAATTCTTTGTTTTTTGTTTCTAACAGTTAATACCGTCAGCATAAATTGTATTTTTTGTGCAACTTTATAATTTGTGTGTATTTTGATCTATTTTATCTATTTTACAGGCTTGGAAAATTTGTTTAACAAGCCTTTAATCAACAAACTTTGTGCAGAAACAATAGAACAATTGATATGAAAAAACAATCTTGTTGATAAAACATTAATCTCAAAACTACATTGAATCTTAATGTGTTATTAGCCGAATTGCCGTTATGGGGGCCAAAATAATAGTGAACTTGTGGTATGAAAGTTATCTTAATCACAAATAGTCACCCATACTGTACTTTCTGATGGCTTTAACTCCAAAATTTTACCAATGTCCATGAACTAGTGTTGGTATGAGAAATGCGTATGGTAAAAAAATGTGGTGGAAGGAAGACCATTGGACTTTCTGTTTTTGTTTCCATATTCTGAAATACAAATCACCTTAGAAGAAGTTTCACTTTTTCTATGTTTTGCTTCATATGTTGTTTTGTTTGAATTTTAGGTCATTCCTTACATAGCAAGTCATTTCCGAAAGGATAAGATTTGGCTTCGACGGACAAGACCCAACAAGCGAGATTATCAAGTGGTAGTTGCCATTGATGACTCCCGAAGTATGTCTGAAAGTCACTGTGGTAATGTAGCTCTTGAAGCTCTTATCACCATATGTCGTGCAATGTCACAGCTGGAAGTTGGTCAATTAGCTGTGACTAGTTTTGGTGAGAAGGGAAATATTAGATTACTGCACGGCTTTGATCAACCTTTTACTGGGGAAGCTGGTGTAAAGGTGAGTGCAAAAATATTTCATAAGTATAGATGTTTCACATATTCCAAATGGATTCATTTTCTTTGGTTGTGCTCTTGAGAAAGGGTTGCATACAATACCTGCATCAAAAGTTTAAGGTAGTGTAATGATTTTCTCCATTGAAGTCTGATTCGGTTTTTTGATGTCTAACAGATGATATCTAGCTTATCATTCAAGCAAGAAAACACCATATTGGATGAGCCGATGGTTGATTTATTGATGTATTTGAATAGTATGCTTGATTCTGCAGTTGCAAAAGCTCGACTACCTTCTGGGAACAGCCCACTGCAGCAACTTATTTTGATCATAGCTGATGGTCGTTTCCATGAGAAGGTATTTAATTTACTGGGATAGTTTTAACAATTGTCATGCTCAATAGAAATTTATTCTTTCAATCGTGAAGATAACCTAATACTCCCAAACCAGGAAAAGCTGAAACGATATGTCAGGGATGTCTTGAACAGAAAGCGAATGATAGCTTTTATACTTCTAGACAGTCCCCTTGAATCCATAATGGACCTCATGGTAATTTCATTTTATTTGATTGGCTATATTCTAAATTGTTCTTTCTGATACTGTTTTTGTTTTACTTGCTGCCAGGAAGCCTCATTTCAGGGCGTGAAACTTACTTTCACAAAATACATGAACTCATTTCCATTTCCATACTACGTGGTGTTGAGGGATGTTGAAGCACTTCCAAGGACGCTCGCAGATTTACTTAGACAAGTAAGGCTCCTGCAAAATGTAAAGCCTCCCTAAACACGAGGATCCATATTTATCAATACTAAGATATTTTCTGTTGCTTTGTTGCAGTGGTTTGAGCTGATGCAAAATTCTGCAAATGAATGAACACGTCACTTTTCATGAAATAGTCCATTGGACAAGTGGATCCTTTCAATCTGCTTAGTTCTACCTCTGTCCCTGGGTATCGTTTCAACTACGTCCGTATGATCTAATTTTGAGAGCATCTGAACCACACGGTCGCTGACGACTTGGTCTACGAGGTATATAAATTTTGGTCGAGGATTCTTTAGCATTTGGAAATAGAAACGTGTATAGATATTTATGTTGCCATTTTACGCCAAAGATTTTACTTTATGCTTTGTTAATTTTTGAAAAAAAGAGGTTAGAAAGGATCAGCTGTGTAAATGTTACATTATTAATTAATATTATAAAGTGGTGATTTACAAGCTCTGATTTTTCATGATGTTAAAAATGAATTTATTTTTGTGATGCCTGATATCAAAAAATGCATGTTTATAATGTATGTTTTAGAAAAATTAAATGTTACAAGATTAATTAATCTTACAAAATCATGATTTTTAAATTCTGATATTCTAAGATAATCTTATTAAATCATGTTTCTGAATTTTTGATTCGCACTTTTAACTGGGTGAATTATTGGGGCATCTACACTTATTAACCAATTTGTATTATTGTCTATTTACATGGTTTATTGTTGAATCACATACTTAAATTATTTTGTTTTTAGATAAAATACTTTTGAAATAATGGTTTGTAAAATCCGTTTTGAAACGTACATGGAAAAATTTACAGTTTTTGTAATCGCTATCTGAATCTATTGAATAACAAGCTAGTCCTTTTCAAATCATATGATTAAATTATTTTATTGAATGTTTGGTTATTATTCTAAATGTTTTTATTGAGTTTTTGTTTCAAAATGACAGTTATTAAATGCATAATTCCTATGAGAACATGATTAAAATTTAAGAATTAGGACATTGATCCTGAAAATATATAAATTGACATTTTTATTATGTACATCAATTTTCAATTAAATACCAAAATTATATCTTTATAGCCAACATTTTGTTACTTATTTTAGAGCCAACTTGTCACTAGGCAATACACCCTTAAAAATTATCAGAATATTTTTTGATAAAAGTAAAATTGTTAGATTCGACTCCATGACCCTACCGCGGAAACAATATTCAGTAGCAGACTGTTATCATTCCTACGACATCCACTTTAATACAACAGAAAGAAAAGGCTTTTTGAGGAGTGATACGACGCTTATCATGCTCTCTTCCAGTAAACCCAATTTCAGTTATATTTGATAGTGAAATTGGGTTTTTATTTTGGGCATCGATCCCTTGGATCGATGGACCAGCTTAAGGTCTCAGGCTGAAAAAGCTGATGACGTATGAAATTCATGGAGAAAGCCCGTCACCTTTACTGGCGTATTCAACAATAGAACGTGTTCGTTCTACGAGAAAATTATACAACATTAGCAAACGGTTACAACTTACAAGCATCTCATTAGCACTTCTTTACCCCAGTTACGAAGTAACCGGCCATCTTATTCACAGGCTAGTTTTGTTCCGAAGCTTGTGAGGCAGATGGCAAATGCCTGAAAGGCTGACAGTGGCTGCCGATAATCCATAGTGAACATGTCATCTCCTATTTTCCCGAATTGGAGAACCACAGAATCTTCATCTACCAAGCCTCTCGACTGACTAGATTCATCCACCGCTAGCTGAAAGTTCTTCACTGAAGCTACAGTGACTCGCCCATGGAAATTTAAGCACCAGCATTGCAAGTGTTCGTGCCACCTAGGGGCATTATTCTTTAGAACTATTGTTCCGTTGTCCAATGCTAGCTTCTGTTTGTCGGAGTTCTGAAAGTCAGAGCATTCCTTTGTTGAAGTATTTCTCAGGGTACAAACCATTCTCCTTGGCCCCCTTGATCTAAGCAGGTTGAATTTATATGATACATGTCCAATTATGAAGTTCCCAGCTGAAACCTGGGGACTGATCTGTTTGCTTGCAAAGCGTCGACTTGCTCGGGTGCTTGATGCTTTCGCACCACAGAAAGGTGGTTGGCTGTCATATAGTGTAAATTTTGTGCCCAAGAAATCGGAGCTGCCAGGAAAAAGCCTCAGATAAAGAGGCTTAACAGTATAAGTTTGGAAAAAGATTTCAAGTAGTTGCCAAAAGAATATGCTGACATCCCTTTTATGGTAAATAAAAAATTTGTATTAGGACCTAATTGTATGGAAGACGAGTATTGAAAATATGCCAATTAGAAGCATAATTAACCGTAAGTAAACATGATAAAGCAATGAAAAAATAATTAAACATAAACTTTAAACTGCGTACAAGGCATAGGTAAACAAGATACAACAATGGCATCAAACATAAAGTTTAAACTGAAGAAACTACGACCACAATTCATTATGCATAAGGCAATGCCATGTTAGTGAAGATACATTTTAAACCAAAACCTGTAAATATCGTTAACTAGTTTAGAATAGGAACATTATTTTAAGATATCATCCCCTTTAGGAAGAACTCTAGATAAAGTGCGTCAGTTGTTGAAGACACCATAGAATAATAGCACATTACTGAAAAGATACCTTAACTTTCCAACATATGCATTACTTCCTTGTGATAGGTCATCAGCATCAAGGGATATAATATATTCCGTACGTGCACCATGCCTGAACCTTCGTGCGGCCAAGAGAAATTTCCCTTTATCCATAAATGCTGAAAAACAAAACAACATTAGTTTGAAGATGCATCCAATAGATCAAACCTTTCATAGCTCCGAAGCAAGAACAAAATTTCCATACAACACATTCAAAAAAATCTGAATAGGAAAAGTAATTCATTAAAGTACAACTTTCCAACTTCAACATACCGTCCAGTTTTCTAAACAGCATATTAGGAGCATCCCTCATTTTATCACATCAACCATACTTATTGAGGAAGGCACCTATTGAACATTTTGTGCCTTCATCTGATACATGTTGGAGTGAGGTTTTTTTTTTTTTTTCCCCTTGAAGAAAACTTGAATATATTATATTGATGGAAACTACTGAAATATACATAATTATCGAAACACACAATCATATGCATCACTCAGATACACATATTATCATTACACTTAACATATAATCATGCATCTTGCAAATCATCTCATGCAGTTTAATTATGATATTTCGTGCCAGTCAAACAGTCACTTCTACAGATCAAGCACCCATCAAACATGACGATTATCTCCTTTTGTTTCTTGCTCGAAATTTACAGACTGAAGACAACATATAAATAAGGAATCAAAATTCAACAACACAATAAATAATATCTTCAAAGCTGATATTATCAAACATCCAACTAAACACTACAGGCTAGCGAAAGCATGCAACTGAAAAGAACAATTTGGAGCACAAATTAAAGTAACCAAATTTACCTACATTGTGTAAGGCTAAGATACAGGCAAAACGTGGCATTTTTCCTGTTCCTCTTGATAAAACACTGAAGAGGAACTTCCCTTGTCCCCGGCTGCATAAAAATGGAGGATCAAAACCCATAGGATTCACAATTTTCCAGAAGAAGAATACGGAGAGAACAAATGAAATATCCGAGAAGGTCAACTCTCCTCTCCCTTTCCCCAAAATAAAAGCCGTTGAGAAACATTCCAGCCACACAGGAAGAGATGATTCCAACAGCGGAACCAAAACTCCCATGTTTCAACAGTAATGAACAAAATCCAGCCCGAAATCCACCAGACAAACGCATCCAATACCTGTTTAAGCGAGAGAGGGAAAGTGATCTTCCCACACTCCCCAGGAGGTCGGACGATCCCCAGCGTAACATCCCTCCACCTCCTGCAAACGCAAGCACACGCCACCACGCTCTTCCTCATCGGCCACCTGTCCTCGCTCTCCTCTACTCTCCTTATGATCTCCCCCAGTAACTCCGGCAGCAGCCGCGACCACCTGTCCTCCACCACCTCCTCCCTTTCCTCCACCAAGTCGCACTCTCCCCCATCCTCCGCCCCGTTCGGCCCGCACACCGAGGAGACGCTGCGCCCTGCGGCCGACGGCGTCACGGCCTTCCTCCTCAACAGAAACGACGTCCTCCGCCTCGACATTGCGTGGTGAGTGGACGCTGCCGAGGAAGAGGATCCTCTTCCCCCTTGTCCTCGCCAGATTTTTAGGGTTTCCTTCTCTCCTCCTTTCTACGTCTTCTCTTCCTGGTTTTTTCGATAATGACTTTTTTTTAGTGGGCCAGAAGTACGCTATACTTTTATAATAATAATAATTATTTTATTACGACAAACTCTTATAATTAGCAATAATTTCTTATTTATAGCTAGCAGTCTAATTATATTTATTAATTACTTTCCTGAATATGTGAAAATTTAACATTATTGGTATAAATAGCCAATATCCTTTTATTACTACGGAATAGTTTTAAAAAATTTTGATCAAGTTATCTCAGATAAACATAAATATTTTTTCAATTAAACAAGTATTTAAGTTTAAACCGTAGAATTTGTAGTAAAAAATTTTAATCGTACAACGTCACTACGCAGTAGATTTAGGTAATGGATCAAGTAATTATCAGACCAAATTTTTAAAATTTATATTAATAAAATAATAGGTCTTTTTTGATTTTCTTCTGCGGGGTCCACCAGGAAACTGTTGCCGTCAGTGGTCAACGTTTCTCGCCAGATCTGGTCGGTCCATTTTGACGATTGTCGGGTGTTCCTTTCGTTAAGTCCACTTTTGTATTTATTCAAAAAAATTTAAAAAAAATAGTGAGAATTTCAAACTTTCACGAGATCGCTACATAAATTACTGAATCATCATATTTTTGATATTTTAGATCACTTCACCATTAATACGGCTACGATGAAATCACTGTTGACGTTAATATTTTTGAAACCCAAGAAAGCTAAATCGAAAGGTTGATTTACAATTTAATGCAACCATGCGGACCTTCGCCGACTTTGATTCATCAAAATAAACTATTTGATTCCCTAAATTTGTAAACATCTTTACCATACGAAGTAAATATTTTAATAAATAATACAATAAAAATAAATTTTTTTATTATAAAAATAATAATAAAAAATTTTCAAAATCATACTAATCTTTAAAAAAAACGTAAATTTTGTAAGTTTTACCAAATAAAACTTATGTCATGTCTACCGTCATTGATTTCTGGGATGGCGTAAAAAATATTTTTAAAGATGTGAACGATATCTTAAAAAAAATAATTTTAGCGTGAATGCAGTAAAATACTAATTTCCCATGAGGATTATGGAAATATAGAATTTAACTTAGTAAAATTAATTGATTCTATGAAAAAAGATTTAATGAAAGTATTAATTTTACTTATTATTTCTAATGTAAGATTTTTTTTAAAATACATTTTTATACTTGTGAATCTCTTAGAGTATCTTAAAAATATCTCACCTATGATGTATATGAATTATTTTTAATATTATATAAATTTTATCTTATTAAAATTAATTGATTAATAAAAAAAACTCATAAACGATATAAAATAATAAAAATCTTAATTGACTATTTTTAACTCATTGTTTTTGATGTCATCTCACTCTTCTTCATTTGACGATGACAAGTGCATAAATTAATTTTACCTTTTTGACCTTTTGTATGGTTTGAATGTTTTTAATTTCTTTTATCATTTAACTTTGAAAAAGAAAAGTGTCATGGGATTCCTTCATGATTGCCGTGCGCGCATACCATCAAAGAAAAGAAGAAAAAACAACACTTGTGAAGTGGTTAATTAATGATTGATGATGGCATGGTTTAAACTCTATTAAAACCCATCATTAGTATAAATTGGCATGTTGATGTACTTGACCTGACACTGTGCTTGCATCGCATCAATGTTTGTGAATCCATTGATAATTAATTTCCAGGTTTGAATCCTTTCAGGTAGATGAATTATAGGTGATAAGTAAACGTGCTGCCACATCGAAAAGGAACGTCATTAATTGTAAAGAAAGAAGAAAAAGTCTACCCTTTGCAAAGAAAGGAAGAAAGGAAGAAGAAATAATATTAACAGTAGTAGTAGCAGACGATGGAAGCACTGCAATATTGGCATCGATCGGTAAGTATGTAACATGTAATCAAACTTCAAATAAATCGATTCAAGGATGGCATGCGCTCATCAAGAAGATTTAACAGCTGTATTGTCAATCTCCAGGATCCCATCATCATGACTCCAAACAAAAGGCTGTACGGTAAAGGTAAAAATCAGCATAATTCCACTTGAAGATTCACAGACCCAACAGAGGAAAGGCCTTCGATCCGCTTTGCTTGCTATTCCAGCTAGCCTCATCAACACTGACATCGAAAATGCTGCTTGAACTTTACAACAGCACCGGCACATCTAACTTCGACTTACATGATGCAAGTTCTCACTTTCTCAAGTTGCGACATCAACTTCCCAAGCACCCCATGATAGATATAATATTATATCACGAGAACGTACCAAGTTCCGAGAAGAAGGCACATTGAGGGTTCCACGTACCGGCAACTTGGTTCGTACGCAGCTGAGAGCATAATAGTTTGACATCTCACATTTGCTTTTTAAAAAAAGCCCAGATTGCCGATGCAGAGTTGTTACTGCTCACGAATAGATCCACATCTTGAGCAGATTCCAAAGTTGCAAAAATCAGCCGAAACCCACAGGGACTCTGCTTTCATTGTATCAGTCATATATACTGGTACAGCTATTTTTTATCCGTTATATTCGTAAAAAAGGAGATTGTCTTTAAATATATATATATATATATATATATATATATAATTAATTTATTATTTTTTGTACTTTTTAAAGATACAAATCCTTTTAAAACTACTTTTGATACACCTACTTATTGATTCATGAAAAAAGTCAAAGTTGCATGCATCTTATGATCAACTTTGAGCTTCCATTGAGTCCAGTACAACTTCATCTCAAGTTTACATTTTACTTAATCAGTTGAAGCTTCGGAAATTCAACCCTGCTGAACTGAAACGTAATATGTTAATTATATCGTTAATAAAAATAATATATTATAAATCAGACAAATCTTTTATATTTTGTCTATATATTTAATTTCATAATTAAAATCGATATATTAAATAATTTATTTTTATTTTTAAAATTTATCATATTAAGTTCACGATATGATATATCGGAAAATACCTGATACAATTAAATTGCATGCCCAGCCTCCTGCGGTCTGTAGGCACTGCACGACCATCGCCGCCATGTACGGCTTCACCTTCGCCGCCGCCGCCGAGAGGATGGTGGTACGAAGCAGCTTTCCCCAACCTACTGTCATTGTTCTCGAGTAACATGAGGCCATTCGCTGCTGTCCAACCACTGATCAGGGCTAGGGCTAGATCATCAGTCCCCTCTCCAAATCTTGCAATTGTCTCCTCCCTCCAAACAACCACAAGCAAACCAGCCACCACCCACGCTGCTCACAGGGAGTTGCTGCAAGCCTGTGTTGGCCGCAAGGACCTGGCGTCCGGCGCTCAAGTCCATGCAAGAGCGATTTCACTCGGCCTCCACCTCGACTCCTTCATCTCCACCCAGCTCATCGCCCTCTACTCGGTCTGCGGCC
Organism: Amphibolis antarctica; assembly: GCA_024699675.1. Classification (NCBI taxonomy): domain Eukaryota; kingdom Viridiplantae; phylum Streptophyta; class Magnoliopsida; order Alismatales; family Cymodoceaceae; genus Amphibolis; species Amphibolis antarctica. Next base: position 19,862 of record JAMKPZ010001585.1, on the reverse strand, counting down.
GTCTCCCACTCGCAGCGTCCATCTTCGACCACGCCGAGCCTTGTAATGTTTACTTGCTCAACGCCATTATACGAGGTTACGTCTCCAACGACCGCCACACCAGTGCCGTCGCTGTGTTCTGCCGGAACTTCAGGCACGGGCCGATGCCCGATTCCCACACCTTTTCGTGCGTCGTCAAGGCCTGCGGCGGATGTCGCCGGTGGGGACGGGAGGTCCATGCGCTGTCTGTGCACTGTGGGTTGGACTCAGACCTATTCGTGTCGAATTCCCTCGTTGCCATGTACGGGAGTTGCGGATGGATCGACTTTGCGGTCAGGATGTTCGATGGAATGACGCAGCGAGATGTCGTGTCGTGGAATTCTGTGATTGCGGCTTACGTGCACAATGGGCTTAGCTTGGACGCCATGGCTAGTGTCAGGGAGATGCTTCGAAGTGGTCTGAGGCCCGACATGGTCACAGCTTTCAGTGTGCTGTCGATCTGTTCCGAGGAAGAGATCCAGGGAATGCATTGTTACGTTGTGAAGAATGGAATCGATGGTACTTGTAGTGTCCAGACCTCTCTTATATCCGCCTATGGAAGGTGTGGTGTCGTTGGAGAAGCACGGAAAATTTTTGATTCCTTGGGGCATGTTGAGATTGCTTCCTGGAATGCATTGATCTCTTGCTATGCTCAGCTTGGGCGTTTCGAGGAAAGTGTGGAGTTTCTTCATAGAATGAAGCTTTCAGGATTGGAGGCGGATGTGGTTACCTACACTGGGATCATCTCAGGGTTTGCTCAAAACGATCGTTGGAGTGAGGCTTCGGAGTTGTTCAGGCTATTCTTAAGCACGGGAGTTAAGGTGGATGCCGTAATATTAACAAGTGTTCTTCCAGCCATTTCTGATCTACAAGGCCTCGTCATGTGTAAGGAAATCCATGCTTATGCTTTGAGACATGGATTGGTATCAGACAGAAGGGTTGGAAGCGCATTGGTTTCGTGCTATGGTAAATGTGGTGAAGTAGCAGCTTCTAGTCTTGTTTTCCAGGGCACAAGTTATCCGGATTGGATATCTTGGAGCTCAATGATCGCTTCTTATGTGCAAAATGGGTATCATGAGGAAGCCCTTGACATGTTCAGACGAATGATGAGAGCTGAAATCACGCCAAACCCATCTACTTTCACAAGCATCCTTTCAGCCTGTGCAGCGACTTCTGGACTAAAGCAAGGTAAAGAAATCCATGGATGGGCAATCAAGAATGCGCTAGAGGATCAAACCTTTGTGGGGAGTGCTATGATAGACATGTATGCCAAAAGTGGAGGGGTAAAAGCCTCTCGGATGGTGTTTGATCAAATCAAGGAGAAGAATGTTGTTACTTGGAACTCGATGATGGGGGGCTATGCCGTGCATGGGCTTGCAGAGAATGCACTTGAAATCTTCCAAAGCATGGAGGAAAAAGATGAGATAAGCTTCATAGTAGCTCTATCAGCTTGCAGCCATGGAGGGCTGGTTCAAGAAGGAATTGAAGTCTTTAACAGCATGAAAGATTTCGGTTTGAAACCAAGACAAAAGCATTATGCTTGTGTGATCGACATACTTGCACGAGCAGGAAGACTAGGTGAAGCTTTTGAGTTAGCGAAGTCAATGCCCATGGATGTTTCCACAGAAATTTGGGGATCACTGCTTGGAGCGTGTAAGGTTCATTCAAATCTAGAAATGGGGATGTGTTCGGGTGAACAGATTGTCAGAAGTGAATCAAAGAATTCGGGACATCACGTTCTGGTATCCAACTTACTTGCAGATTTTGGGAGGTGGGGAGATGTAGAGATCATGAGAGAGACTATGGGGGACAAGGGAGTGAGGAAAGTGGTTGGTTGTAGTTGGATAGAGTTGGACCTCAGAGTTCACTCATTTGTTGCAAGAAATAGAGCATATCACCCTGAGTGGTCCAGATTGTTCTGGGTCTTGAGTGTATTAGATGAGCAAATCAAAACAAGCAGTTGTTGATTACACACACATGTAAAGTGCAATCGCAGACAAAAAAATTGCAATTTTTTGGCAACAGCATTGATTCGACCTGTTTTGGAAATATAAATAAGTACAGCAGTTTAACGAAACTATAACAGATTTTTAACCATGAAAGATTCAGCAGTTCAGAGAAACCAGAAGAGATTTTTTTAAACCAGGCAAAATTTAGGGAAGAATTGGATTCTGGTTTCACAGATTTTGTTCCATCAAACAAATATTTATTATGTTTTAAAGAATAATAAGTTCTACTTTAAAATTCGCATTAAGAAAAGCAAAAAAAAATTACTTCTTGTGATTCTCACCTTGAATTTTGTTGGAGTTGAATCTACTCTGTCAAACACACAAGAGAATATCAAACTCCAACTTTAGATTCTATTTCCTTTTAAAAAAAAACTCAAGACTCTATGGTACCGTAAGCTGCCCCTTTCGGTTTATCCAATTATTAATAGTGTAAAACGCATGCATTTTGTATTATTTATTTATATTTAGTATAAATTAATTATTAAATAATATAAGATTCTGAAATCTTCATTTAAAAATGTGTTTCTTTTTCATTCATATAAATCAATTTCTTCTTCGTTACAAAAGTTGTTATTTAAGAATGTTTGACTTCAAATTTAATGATTGACTTTGATTTTTTTGCTTCAATTTCAATTTTCCGTATTGATTTCACCATCAGATGGTATTTTTGGAAGACTACTCATATTTGGGGGGGCACATTCCCTTGGTATATTTGATGTTTGAGTAGAAGGCTGATTATGTTAAGACAGTACTCTGTATGATGAAAATATAGCTCAGCCACAACCCAAGATGGGGCAGACAATTTTAATGCCTTCAAGTACTATGAGAAAATATTTATTGAGCACACTAAATTGAACGAGGTTAAGGCCCAAAAGGAAAAAAACAGGCGCTCCCAATAAATCACCACCTCCTATTCGTCGACACCCAAGGTAGCGCAAAATCTGCAGAACGTATTAGCTGGATTTTGTGACCTCGTGCACGGCATTAGCCAGATAGCCAACGCTTCCGGTGGTAACACCAGCCATGCTGACAGTATGGTTTCGGTAAGTGAACAGCTAACGCATGCCTTACAAAAGAAAAAAAAGGTTTCCAACATCATGATTTACCTTATTCTTCCATTTCTAGTCATATAAATATGGTGCTCATTCGTCAATCTGTCGACCTGTTCCGGTGTCATCCCACTGTAGCAGAACATACCAGTCTGCACAATTCCAGAGAAAAGATTTTTACTGTTTATGATATAAAACAACAGTGGTGCCAAAACAGAGGCAAGAATTGACGGATGATCATGATTAGTACAGAAAAAAGAAACACCTAACAGGATGATAACCATTGGTAAAAAAAATTAGCACCAAGAAATTAACAATAGGTTAGATTTCCATTAGTTCGAAAATGTTCTTATAGGCATCTTAATTATATCTATAGGATGCTAAGTTTTCTAGTGATGGCATTACATAGTTTTCCCGATACCACCTTCATTTCTCTTTATAGATACACCTTCATCATATATTCATGATATAAGACACATAATTAAACAAGTACAGATAAATACATGATAAGATTCTTACATAATTGAGGGGGTATTGATCATTGATTTAAATGTCTTAAAATTCACCTGTTTTTTTAAAATTCTAACATTGATTTTAAGTGAAATTATATTAATGAATATAACTTAAATAAAGTTGAAACTTTAATAAAATTGAAATAAGAAATACTTGTTTCATATTTCAAGAAAACAGTGACAAACTTATCCATCCCTTTACAGGAAAACAAAACCAATCCACCCAACCTGATTAGTTATATGCTCCCAAGAAAGAGGTGAATCCAACTTTTCAAGGTGTTCTCGAAGGGCAGTCCGCATTCCCATTATACGATCAGCCATTGCCTATATCAAGTATGTAAGATACCAAGCAAACAAATACCAAACAAAATTGGAAAATAATGTTAGAAAATACCTTTACTTCCTTCAACCATACGTTCTTCAGATCTGGATCTGATAGTATAGTTGAAACAACTAGAGCACCATGGACAGGTGGATTACTATACATAGCCCTGGAAATCTGATGCAGCTGACTCTTCACCGCCACAGCTTGCAACTCATCTTCACAAAGAATGCTACAAAATTATTAAAGAAAGGAAGTCAATAAGTATACAACGGAGACTAAAAAACACAAAAAATGAATCTTTCATTCAAGGAAGTATAATAAAAATTATTACAAAAGCAAAACAAAATCACTTGAATGAAGAATTCGGAAAAGAGCCTTATCTATTATAATTTACAAGATTCCAACTGTACCCAGCTACCTATAGATTATTATGAATTTTTTTTGAAATTTTATTATAATCGTTCAAATCTAAGATAATAAAGAGAAATTGACTTATGATGCATAAATCAAAACTAAGCTTGCGAACTAAATAGTCACCCAACAGCCTACTTTCTCAGGTCAGTATTTTTAAGCTACATGTCAAACTAAAGTAAACATATGCCCAACAGTAGAAAGATATCCAACATGACAACTTCTTGCGTACACACAAATAAAAGTTCAAAGAACATAAAATGAAAATAAAATTTAAATAAAAGCTTCCAATTTCTGCTTTGGTAAGTGCCCCGCCCCTGGCACTGATTATTAAATCAGACATTTGAGAGCAAACAGCACCTGAGGCAGCCTACTCCCTGCCCATACAGTCCCATGTTCTTAGTATACGATTGTGCACATCCAATCAGATGGCCATCCTCAAGAAATATATGGATTGCCTTTGCATCTCTATCTGGATCACCACTAGCGAATCCTTGGTATGCCATGTCAAAGAATGCAAAATGATTTTTAAGCTGAAGACAAAAACAACAATATAACATCAGAAAAAAAGGTAAAACAAACAAATCCTTGAACATATTCAGACATCAAAATATTCATGCAACTTTAATACCTTAAACTGATGAGACATCTCTCTCCACTGGTCCTCAGAAGGATCCACACCAGTTGGATTATGTGCACAGGCGTGAAGCAAGAAAAATGAACCACTAGGAGCATTCTGTGCAAAATTGAAATATATTTTAGAAAAGGAAACTTAAGTCACTGTATTCCAAGAGATTAAAATCAGATACCATTAACTAAGTGTACCTTAACATCACCAAGCAATGAAGCAAAGTCTATTCCCCTTGACTCAGCATGATAGTATTGAAAAGTTTTCTGAGAAACCTGAGCATCCCTCCAGATATTGTGATGACTGAGCATTTTTAACATTGGAATGTCAAGTTATTGAAAAGTCAAGAAGATAAAAATTGACGTTAGAATAACAACATGGATGTTTTGAATACTAGCACCAAGTAATGCTTCATATGATAGGAAGAAAAATTGATAATAGACCTTTGACTACTGAAGTGAATGGTCCCTTTACAATATCAAGTACAAGTGTTTGCTCAGTTTCACAAAGAAAATTAAGAAATCTGAATAAGAATTTTTCAGAAATTACAATTTTATGTTTATTTTTGGATTTGAAGTTGTAATGGCAAAAAGTTTGCTGGTGCATATGCATACGCACAGACAATAAGAGAAGAGTACAAATGGAATGCAAACTTTAACTTTACAAATCAAATCCCAAACATTGACTAGATGCTCCACGAGTTTACTTCATAGAACACCAATCACTTCAACTTCTGTTTGAAATTTGAATTTCCAACTGTTTTTATTAAAAACACCTGAAGTGCTATGCTTTGAAAATTAAAAATAATATTGCACAAAACCATTTCTACAAGAAGAAAACAGCAAAAAACTCACCTAGACCATGTCGGAATCGGTATAAATATCTGTGAATCATGTTGGAAACGTCTCTGGAATTCTGCAAAAAGTCGGCAGGCACCTGTCCCTGAAAATGCCTGCACTGCAGCAATTCTTTTGTCATTAATGAATTCAGAATTTTCTCCGTATGCAAGCTTCACTGTCTCTTCAACCATGTTCATATTACCCCCCATTGGGAGATATTCACTGCAAAAACATATCATTTCATTTGAAAGCATCTTATTGTTTTTTCCATGGTAGAAATACCAATGAATCAATCTTTTAACTGCGACTCTCCTTTCAAAAAATCTCAAAATCGATATGTTGGATGAAATATGATTTTTTTTTGTTATGTCTAATAAATTACCTAGCCCACCACTACAATTGGAGGGTGAGAATGCTATCCAAAATAGGCATTCACGTGCCCTTGCTGGGATGTTCTGCTCAAATAACATTATTATTATCTAAGTGTTAAACCAATTCATAAAGGATACACTAGCAAGCCATTGATTTTTAACGTGTGAACTGACATTGAATTGATGATACATAAAACATTAGCAAGTAAGTGATTGCTTGTTAAAAACAAAATGAAACATAAAATGTTAAAAGAAAAGAAGCATTCATATTTCATCAGAATTCCTCCTACCAAAGCCAACTTATTTTAGGTAACAACAAGGTCATGAAGAATATTAGAGATAGGAAGTCTAAAGAAGAAGCAAGTCTTTTCTCATAATCTTTCTACATAAACTCATCACATGAATCCTTCTCTTCCATGTATTTCTATATATAATCAATTGTTCAATTAAATTACATAAATTTAAAGCTTTTTTTATAAATCATAACCAAATAAAGTTTTAGGTAGATGTAGACATCTGGTTCAAAATGAATTGACTATAAGAAAAGAGGACTATCTATACATTAAAGAACTACAAAGAAGCAAAAATGATCATCACGGTGATATCACCGAGAAGAAAAGAAACAGAACGGGGCAAAAAATTACGTGTTCATGTTTCCAGCAATCCTCCTCTCCGCCTCCCGCACGCACTCCAACACGACGGGCTTCCCACTATCATCCTGGTAAACACCCTGCGACGGAAACAATCAAAAGCGCTAGCACCTTTTCCAACCAAGACAAGCACGAAAAAGAAAACCAGGTTCAATGCCATGAGCACCTCACCACTCCAACATTCAGCTTGTCGGGGTGGGGATCAGCGAGGAAGGCCTCCGTGATGCTCAGGATGGGATCTTTCGGGGCAAGCTCGACTCTCCTCCACCACGACGACATGGACCGGACGAAAACGCCGGTTGGACAGCTGAGCAGCCGGGTCAAGCCACGGCACACCAACGTCCTCGACGCCATCCCCCTCCGATCTGTGTGGGGCGACGAAATGTAGTGCGAAACCCTAAATAAGCACGAGGAAAGGGAAAGCCGGAGGAGTGACCGAGTGATGAGGACGACCCGGAAGTGCTTGGTCTTATTTTATTCCACGGCGGTGACGTTGGTCTGCATGTATGCCATGCTGTTCAGACTTTCTCCAAAGGTGAGATTTTTCTTCCTCGTGGTAGCGTCCAACAGTCAACAGCTACAGGAGTTGCGCGTTCTATGCCGTGTACAAGTTTGCCCGCACAACAAATGGAAACTACGAATACGAATAGCTTCAAGTACGAATACGAATACGGTTATTTTTGAAAGGTATTAGCTTCAATTACTCACCATCTACTAAAATCTAATGGTTGGATCGTCGAGAACGAGGGCAAAATTGTTCCGCCTCTACGACTCGGTTCGCCTCTCCGTCTCTCTCGGCTGTGTTGCCTTGCTCCTCCGATGGATGTGACCGGGAGGCCGATCCTAGAAAAAGGTGACGAGTAGGGCAGGGAAAGAAGGCATGGGGTCGGCGAATAGTGGAAAAGGTGGGAGAAGGGGTGGGAGCTTCGGGAAGAGGTTGAGATGGGAGAGAGCAGGATCGATCACGGCTTCCTCCATTGTTTGGTTTTGAGCAGGGCATGCGAACTTTGTTCGCATCCATGGTTTGATCTTGTGTGTAGCATCGCTGCAATCTTCCAGCAAAACAAAATGCACAAGAACAGCCAACCACACCACCGCCTCTACGGCTCACAATAGCTTTTTAGAATTTTTTGTGCATTTTTGAAATCTTCCTTGATATCTTTTATATTTCTTTTAAATATTATATATCTATGAATGATTAACGTGGGACGATAAGTTATTAAAAATATTAAACAAAAATGGTAAACCTTCATATTTGTCCAGGGATGAAACCCACAAACAATTATGCAGCAAGGTGTCAATTACATGATAATGATGTCGCTCCCGCGACCCAGCAAATAAAATCGAAGTAGCAGATGTTGATCCCAAAATCAGAGCTTATGTGTTCATTTACCTTTAAAACATACATTACCCGATTGGCCCGAGCTACATGAACCTTTGCTTGCTGAATCGAGAAGTCAACTGCTGCTCTAAGCAAGACATTTAAGTTTCATATATATTCGAATCAGTCGGAAACAATATAATCAGAATAAGTCATCTGCATTGCAACTCCCACTCAGACAATGGTGAAGCTTAGCAATCGATGGCGCTGCAGACTTGAGTAGAAGTTGCAGTATCTGCACTGCTGAAGAACGGATCAACCTTCACCCATAGTAGCGAGAAAACAGAAGCCAAGAGAACAGACCAGAGCACCACAATGGTTGGCGTCCTATTCTGCCTCCCCATGAGACCCTTCAGGAATGGATAGAGGTGGAGTATCACCCACGTGGCAAAGAACACCTTGCCGAACAAAGGTCCCCATTCTTCATACCCACTGTTCAATGCATCAGAGAATCCAGCAACAACTCCCACTAGATTGAAAATGAGAAGGGTGGTGGGAGGGATTAGCAGTGTAGTCCATTTGACAATGTATAGTTCGCCAAACTCCGTGTCCTCGGCAGCCTTTGCTGTGACAGTGAAGTTAGTATCGAGCCCTGCAAGCATCTTGAGGAATCCCTGGAAGACAGCAAATAGGTGTGCTGAGACACCTCCTATAACCCAGAACTGCTCATTACGCCACAAGTCCTCAATCCCGACACCACTCCATCGGAGCTCTAGGACACTGGTTACTATAATGGAGAGGAAGAGGCTGAGAAACCAAACACTGGCAATGTTGGAAAGCTGTAGAGAGGAAGTCACAGGAACAGCAAAGAAAGTCGGTAAGAATATATTCAGTATATAAAGTATGATGAACAATGCATTGCAATGGTAGATAGAGAAACATTAACTCATCGAAGAAGACTACAATTGAATTTAGTCTAGGGCTATTGTGGAGTTTATTGTTAAGAAACATCCATTACCGTTGGTATGATAAATTTTCCTGTCAAAAGACATATGGCCGGTAGTGAACAATAAGCAACAAGTGGGAGAGATGTGAATGGATATACTATGGTGTTTATGTATGCCAGTCTTTGCAACCACTTGAGGCGACCAGCGCTGAACCCATACCAAAGTGGACAGTGTCTGCTGAGAAAGATTTCCACAGACCCAAGTGCCCATCGAAGGACCTGATGCAGTCGATCCGAAAGGTTGATTGGAGCTGATCCCTTGAAGGCAGCCCTCATAGGCACACAATACAGAGACCTCCATCCACGGCAATGCATCTTAAATCCTGTGAGAATGTCCTCAGTGACAGACCCATATATCCACCCAATCTGCACAGAGGGAAACATAGAAACTAAATCATCTGGTAATAGAGGGTTGACGACCAAAACCAAGTAGCAAACGTCAAAACCAAACAAGGAATTTTGACAGTCGAAATCTCTTACCTACACCATACTAATAAGGTGGAGAAAAAGGATATACCTCTTTTCCCCAGTCAGTCTTCTCCTCGTAACCACAGCTAATGACATGAATTGCTTCTTTGATCAGAGTCGATGAGTCCACATTCTCAGCTATTCCTCCATATTCCATTAGAGTAGACTCGATAAACACAGCAGACAACCCAAAAGTCTTCTCGAAACTCATCTGAGACATCAACATTGATCTGTCGTGCTCATCATAATCTGCATCAAGTTATCCATTGATCAAATGAAAATGAAGAAGTGGTGCAAGATTACAGTGCACTAATGTTACATACTGTTGATTTCTCTAAGGTTATATACAGCAGCATTAAGATCATTTTGCTTGGAATCTCCGTAAATTTCATCCTCATTTTTAGATTCTTTATTTGAGCGATGACCACAACAACACCATGAACAAGATGAAGAATGCTTTTTGATGCTTGGCAAAGATGGTGGACCATAACCATACAGTGCCTGCCGATAGAAAACACAACCAGTTCCAACGTACATCGGCCCTTGTATGCCATCAAGCCCTTTCATGTTAATCTGTAGTCAGTAAAACATTAAAATTCATGAAATGCAATAAAGGGATGGATATTTCATTATACTTAACCTGTGAAATACAATTCAGTACTTACATCAAAAAACACAATATTCCTGTTGGCATATCGATCACTACGATCAATGCCATCAAATCTCTGAGGAAACTGAATGAAGCAGACATCTTTACCAACTTGTGGGTCCATCATGAAGCACATTGCTTCACGAACTGCTTTGCTGTTATTGACATAGTGGTCACAATCAAGATTAAGGATATAAGGAGCATTTGTAAGCACAGCTGAGACTCGAACCTGTGGCAACCAACACCCTTCAGTTAAATCACATTAATAAAGTAAAGCACAACAATTTACTAGTGCTGATTGCAACTTATACCAGAGCATTCATGGCACCAGCTTTCTTGTGGTGTTGATATCCAGGCCTCTTTTCTCTTGATACATAGACCAATCGAGGAAGCACATTCCCTTCAATATCATGGGCACCACTTTCTCCAAGGAAGACCTGTTATAAAAAAATGAAAACAGCAAAAAAGAGTAAAGAAACTGATCAACACAAAAGTGAATGATCCACACTGACTCTGCTCAATAACACATCCATTATGATGCAAGTTCGATAATGTAAATTGTATTGTGCCAATCAAATTTGCAAGTGCCTTTTCACCAAAAATCTCTGGGTGACTTCAAGTATATCTTATTAAAAATGGCAAAAGAATATGTATTCCCAATCTTCCGTGATAAGCACATTAACAGGAAATGGGGAAAAAATGCAGAAGACTCAAATAAAGACTACTTGTCCTAGATTTACATTGGAAACTACCTTTTTCAGGAAAGACTAAGCAATGAACTACTTGCTTCAAGGATATGTTGCTCATTACTAACAGGATTTATTGACATATTTAGATATTTATATCTAAATAAAGTAACTAACATAAAGAAGCCGCAAAAGTCAGCCAGGTAAAATTAAAGAGATTTTGTTTAGCAAGAAAGTGAAAAGACAAAAAATCGCACTCATATTTGAATGAAAAAGTTAATATGGTAGGGGCAGGGGAAACAATGCAAATTACAAAACTGTTCATGATAACATTGCAGCATGGTATCTAACAAATAGAAGGCTGCAAAATACAAGACACTTTTAACCAACTGAAATAGCTCAGTTAGCTAGAAGCAATGGTATTTGCAACTCTTGCCGGGGTTCAAATCCTAGTGAAAGTAAAATATTATCATTATCAAAAAAACATAAGACACTTTTGAATGGTATAAAACAAAGTGATAGCATAACAATGAGACTTATCTGTACTAATGCATGCTATAACTGATAATTTTCATAGTTATTCTTGAAGGATCAAACCTGGATCATGCCAGGATGATCCCGAGGATTATTTCCTGGCCATTGTGTTCCATCTTGCATTGTCCAGCCTTCTTCAGGAGTTTTCTGTGCCTTCGCAACCAAAGCATTTATCCTAACTTTGTATTCCTCATACTCTCTCTGTATTAAGAAAAAGCAAGATAAGTTTGAGTTATCTTGATTCTGATGAACATATGGACATAAAATTTGTTGTTTTTATTTGGATCTATGTTACATAGCAGAATTCAACAGATGGATACTACAGATATTTATATTATATGTTGAATCATGGACGACCAACAGCCTTTCAGAGTATGATTTGTGATAAAATGCAAAATCAATACTTACTTTCATTGCTCTACGCTCTTTGACAAAAGATGGTTGCACCTTGTCTTTTAGATAGTCAATTTTCTGTGAGAAGTAAAATTCAGGTGCACGTGGTTCGATCAAGTACGTTTTGCAAAATGGAACCCATTTTCGGGCAAATTCTGCAGTCTCGACTAGACATTCAAAAGTAAGCATTGCTGCTCCATCGTCAGATACATAGCAGTTAACCTTCTCAACAGGATAATCTACAGAAATAATTGAAAGCACTGTGTTTGCAGTAATCAAAGGGGGTTCTTTTAAAGGATCCACAGTACTAACAAAGAAATCTACAGCTGCCAGCCCCATATCTTCACCATCCTTTTCATACCTGCAAATATGATTCCATGCCAAATTATAGTTAGCCTGAGGAGTGGAAATTAAGATATTGAACATCCTTGTACAAATTTTAGCTATTCCAAATGCGTAAATCATGTCAAATAAATCCAATGTAAATAAACAATTTTAGAGCCTTACTTTGCAGATAATACGTCAATGTACGTCTCTCTATTTATTGGAGTCCATTTTGGAAATTGATCCAAAATCCAAGATGCAGCAAACCAAATTTCACATATAATAGAGGTGAGCCACAGGCCATGGGCACTTTCTACAGGATTTGTTATTCTGTAGTGAAAGAAAAGACCAAGAATAATCAACCTCACGATGATCACAGCCCTGTAAGGTGAGAGCTTGTTGCGAGAAATTGGCACAACTCTTGACAATGGTTGAGCAAGCTCAGAAAATCTGAAAATGATACAACAGATACTTGTCAACACTACTGTGAAAAAATGATGTTTAATATATTAACATTTACAGGTAAGCAGTGTATTTTGTTTCATAATAAAATCAAAAAGTGGAGTGTTCAGCTTCAGTTGTTAAATTATAATCCAGTAGTTTATTTTGAAGGCAATTTTTCCTTAAGTTTATGTGAAACAACATTGATCGACAGCAGGATAGAAAACAAAATAGAAAATTTATAAGCATTAAAATTTTAAGGATTTTAGAGAACACAACACATAAATTTAGTGATTACCTTAACTATTGATTAACCACAACAAGATGCAATATCACATCTATGTGTAATTGACAATCACAACTACTTCTGGAGAAAATCAATCCCTATAACCATGTAATACCTCTCTTAAACAAATAAGAACGTTTCCCTCTTCTCTCTAATCACAAGGTTCATGTGAAATTTCCTATAAAAGCATTGGGATGAATCAGAGAGCTAATCAACTGCAGATATTATCTGTTGCTCGTTTTCATAAGATATTATCTGCAGATGTTATCATTTTTGACTGGCATGTCGTAGGAAAGTTTCTTACTCGTTTTCATCCATTATCTGTTGCTCCGGTGCTTGGACTGTTTTTTTTTTCCTTCTTCTGATTAGCCTTCTTCTTGTTCTTCATTTCCATCCAACTTTCAACTCTATTTTTCCAAATTGGATTCCCATTTTCGGAATATGACTCTTCAATGGAAGAAAATGAATTTCTATTAGTCACAAAATTGAACGAAACTATAAGCAAAACACCAAACCTGTGAATTTCACACAAAAGCTTACCACTTTCAACTGCCGAAAGGCTGCTCGAATTTATTGCATGTGCACAAGCAGCATTCTATAATCAGACGGGAGGAAAAAAGGAGTTACTCCAGCGTGTTGTTTATAACATCACAAACTTAAACAAGCTGCAGTTAATACAGTGAGAACCATACAACGAGAAGATCCTCACCTGAACATCTTCCGCTTGGACCGGCATGATTGCATTTCCATGTTCCTGCTCACCACGATCCCACCGCGCTTCTGCAATTTCACGTTCCATGAGCAACTATTGAATGCCACCCACTCCTTAAAGGACTTGAATATTCACAAGAAAGAAGAAGGCAGAACAATCAAAAGCTTTTGCAGAAACCATCCCTGCGATCGAAGATCATTTACAAACCTAAAGGCGCTAAATTCATCAATCATGTTTTCGATTTCACAGGGACATACGCTTGACACCACAAACCCCGGCCCAATCACACGAAGAGAAGAGAATAAACTCACCGTGACCACGGTTGTAAGGCGCGTCGCACCTGAAGCAGTTAGCCCTACCATCCCTGATCTCGTCGTCCAGGCAAGCGCGGCAGAGCGGGTAGTCGCACGCACTGCACGCGACGAAGTGACCCCCTTCGTTGGAGGCTGCACGCCCAACGGCCTCGCCGCAGACGCTGCACACGGGAACCTGGGGCTCCATCGTCTTCTATTCGGACGGAGGCAGGGGAGGGGGAAGGGATCTCTCCCGATCATGGTTTTTGTAGTGGACAAGCGGAGGAGCAGTGGTTGTGTGAGGAGGAAGGGAGGGAGATGGAGAGTTATGGTCACGGTGGTTGGGAGGAAGGAGAGATCCCAAGCAAGGTGGTGATGTTGGTGTTGGTGTTGGTGGCTGTGATCTTCCATTGTCCTTGTTTCGATTCTACTCATCCTGCCGATTTGATATGAACGAGAAGGAGAACGGACCGAGGTGGCGGCGGTGGTGGCGGTGGTGATGGTGGTAGTGGTGGGAACGACACAACGACCTGCGCGCGCATCGACGTAGTCAGGTAGGGTGTAATTAATTCAATTATATTTTATAATTCACGAAAAAATGTTTCTTTTATATATTTAATATATTTTTTGGTTAACTTAATAAATTTTTTTAACGATACTAAGATTAAGACGCGCAATTGTACGTCTGTGTTTGTCTCCTGCAAATCAATAAAAGAAAAGGTTTAAAAAAAATTTATCGTTTAAAATTTAAAAATTTAAAAATAAAAAATTTTATAAAATTATCTGTACATCTTACGAAAATATTTGAAAATTTATATTTAATTTTAAAAAAATTAAAAATATTTTTTTTCTTTCAAATTTACCTTTTTACTGATTTCTAAAGGAAAAAACCTCTAAGTGAAAATCTTAAAATCGTAAAAAATTCTCAAAATCATCGAATTATCATTTCAATAATCATAAAATTTTTTTTTGATATTTATGATAATTATTTAGATATCTATACAAATGATTGAATTTTTTTAAATCTTTTTTATTTTTATTTTTATGAGTACTCTTTTATTTTATTTTTTCAAATGATTGAATTACATTTACATCTGTAGGATCGTGTATAAGTGCAGTGACAACAAGAGCAGTAACTTCTTTATAATTATTTTGTGATATTTAAATTTTTATGACTAAATTTTAGAATTTGATTCTAAAAATTCAAGCATCGTTCGATCAATTAAACATGTGAGGGATTAAATTTCGAAATAATTTATTATATACTTTTTTATGATTAGTTTGTAATTTGCTTTGTGTAATATAATTTGGTAACATCGCATATATTAAGATGGTGGCGTATAGCTGATCGTCTTCAATCTTAAATTGGTTGATGATCTCTCAAAGAATAATTTTAAACATTTAATAGCCTTAAGGGGGGATTTATGTCTTCTAAAAAAAATTTGAAAAGGAAATTTTTTAAAAAAAATTCATATTTTTAGTCATTTATACATCTTAAAAAATGTGAAAAAAATTTAAAATTTTCTATTGCTACAAGTATAGATTTTTTTGTTATTTTTCACTTATTGGATTGGAAAAATGATTAAGGAAAAAATGTAAAATTACGTTTGAAATGTTAAAATATAGAATATTTATAAAAAAAATTTAAATTAATTTTTCAAAATTTTCGCAACATATACAAAGAATCTTAAAAATTTTCCCATTTCCTAATTTTTCTTTTCCTTTTCCTTTTTCGTTTTTTAAATTTCTATTTCTCAGATTTCTAATATGTTCATTTAAGGAGAGTTTGTGTTTATTGGAAATTAATGAAAAAAAATTTGAATATTTTTTCATTATTAAAATATTAAAAATCTGAAAATAAAAAATTGTATGGAACCATTTGTGTACTTTATGAAAATTTAGAAAAATTTATATTTAATTTTTAAAAAATAAAAAATATTCTAGATTTTTAATATTTTAACAATGAAAAAATTTTCAAAATTTCCTTTACATTGATAAATTGTCATTTTCAAAAAGAAAAATTGAAATTTAAAGGTCTGTTTGGTAACATGCATTATTCGTTTGTCTTTTTCAGAAAAAGTTGAAGAACGCCTCATCTTTTTTTTTTCATTTAGCATTTTTGGTTGTAATTACAGTGTTAATTTTGATCAAGTTAACATATCAATTATCAAATCATCAAACTAGCTGCT
The DNA here is from genome assembly GCA_024699675.1 of Amphibolis antarctica. Classification (NCBI taxonomy): domain Eukaryota; kingdom Viridiplantae; phylum Streptophyta; class Magnoliopsida; order Alismatales; family Cymodoceaceae; genus Amphibolis; species Amphibolis antarctica. The sequence goes on along the minus strand of JAMKPZ010001585.1, from coordinate 3,748 downwards.
AGTGTACGAATAATATATTTGGTAATTAAAAACCGTTGAAAATCAATTGCTAGCTAGCATATTTTCATATACTAGATATAGCTAGCTAGATCAAATTATCATTATCATATGTCGTAATCTAGCTAGCATTTTATAATCAAGTTGTATTCCACATGCATACATTGTCAACCTGGTCCTACTCAAAAGAAGGTGCATGCATAGCCCCATTTGATTTATCCATTCCATTTCATTATATTATAAGAAAAGATCCTAAGATTTAATATGTACAAGAGTAAAAATATTCACCACTGTGAAAAACAGAAAAGGCCAGTGATGGAATCCAAAGAAACCAACAACAATTAAGGAAACAAAAAGAAACTTCAGATCTAATTAAGGAATGATTAATTTGAATAGAATTTTAAGACGTACGTTTGAATTTTATATAATCTTGATTCCATGCATGCATGCAGGAATTGATGTTAATCATAATAAAATTATTAGATTACAGGACAAGCACTCATGTGTGTGCAATACCATACCTTGATTGAGGGGAGCCATATATACACATACACATGGACTGGTGCAGGTGAATTGCTGGGCAAATCTCCTTTGGCAGTACAGGCAACACCAGACTTAGCTTGTTTAATGCGCGCCATGGATGAGCCAGTTCATCACCAATGCTGCCAAAGAAAACTTGCCCAGTAATGCAACTGCACACCTCTCTCTCTCTCTCTCTCTCTCTCTCTCTCTCTCTCTCTCTCTGTGTGTGTGTTCATGTTGGCATGTTCAGTCATATACATCAGGTGCCCATATATATATTGCTTATAAAAATCCGGATATTCCTGAAATCTAGCATATCCATGAGCACAATCCTCCTGACTGACTAATCAATTCTCTTGTGCACTCTTGCTCCTTTTACTGAAATATTAATCGATCAGATCATGGCTAGCTATTTGAGTTGCTGTTGATTGGCAGGTGATAATCAACCCCCATTCTAGCTAGCTTACCACAAAGACTTGTGAGGATGAAGAGGCCGGTCAATTAAGTTGATTAGTGCATGATCACTTTCGTCGTTGCAGATTAAATTAATTTTCAGTTATCTGAGTCTCATCAAGCACCCGTAGGTATTTAAATATTACAGATCGAGAACCCAAAACTTTTGGAGTCATTCAAGGTTGCAGCAGTCTAAAGATAATGCAGTGTGGTTGAAGTTGTGTTCGAAGAATATAGCCAATTTTTGTAACCATGCATGTATGAGTTCTGATTAATTAGGATAATTAATTAAGTTGAGGTCATAAGTACTCTACTCGATCCCAAATGATTTATACATATATATATAGATGTTGAACTCTCAGATGTCCACTAGTTCCAGTGCAATATTGTATTTCTATATATGCACAGCAAAGTTCACGTTGGGGAAGAATCTTAGGAGAAAGTGTTCAGACTTTCAGGTTTGGGATCGACATATATGCATGAACTATTTATTTCGTATAAGAGATTTTTTTGATGATATATGATAATGTTTAAGTTCATCAATTAAAATGTTATCTTAACATACATCTAGTTAATTAATTAATTAAATCACAAGTCAAAAGTACGTTGAATATATATACACGCAATGGTAATTAGCCGTAATTAGAAACTAATTAAAGATACTGCTTCCAATCCCTTTCTAAATTTAACCTAACTTAAATCATTGTTTAGTTACAACCAGCAGTAGTAGTCTCACTAAGATTTGAATTATAAGTAATGAGCGTAAAAACTACTTTAACCATTAAATTAGTGATCAAGAGACTTCTCATTAAAACTTATAGTCTCATGTTTTAAATTCTACTGATAGAGTAGAATTAATTATCTCGACATAATAATCAAAAAATGGTAAAAGTCGCTTATATATCTCAAGAAAATCTGTTTCGGAATTTGAACCCTAGAAAATAAAAAAGCGCGCGCCGTCAAAATGGGAAAGAAAGTCAGAGAATAAAGAGAAGTAGAAAGAAATGGGCGATTAGCACCTTGGAAAAGGATTCCATGCATATGTGCAGACACCCCAAGGCATATCTCCACAGCATATGCTCACATTTCAGCGAGAAACACCTCCGGCCGGCCGGAATCATCTACAAAAGCTCCGCCACACGTCGCCTTCGGATCCCGCGCGGCAGCGCGCAGGGATCTGGTAGATTTGGTGGTGGGAAGAATAACAGGGCCGTTCTCCTTCGGCAGGCCTAAGCTGGAGTAGATCGATAAGCAGGCAAGCCCTGCTGCAGCTTCACCAGTTGATATTTCCTGCCAAAGGAGAATTGCCCGGTCATTCCTCTTCACCCTCTCTCTCTCTCTCTCTCTCTCTATCGTATGTATTATTAGAGTGTTATCTATGTATATGTATGTATGAAAATGACTAGTGGTATTATCTTTAGTAATATTATTTTTGATGATTTAAATTAAATCTATTTAATTATATAGAATAAATTTATATAGTTATAAAGTAACTATATGGATCATATGTTTATAACATTTTCTTTATATACAATTCTCCTATTTTATATAGTTATTTTATAACTATATAGACTTATTTTATATAATTAGCTATATTTACTCTAGATTATTTTAAAATGACATGTCATAACATCGTTAAAAAATTTGTTCCCATGTATAAAATGTTTTTTCCAGTGAAATGCATATGATCAAGCCCGCCCACTCATGCATGATGAACATTTGGATATATAATATTTTTTAAAAGGATGTTTTAAGGTTCAGTAAATTTTAATGAAAATTATGAATATCGTTATGCCTCCTAGTTAATATATTAAACTAAATTGTTACAGTTTGTTAACATTAATTACAGAAACATCGATCTCCATGTGGAATATTAATGCATGTAGTGTAGAAGAGATTGCCATAAAGCATATCTGCATCAATGGGGCCGGTGACCATATTTTTAACTTCCTTTAATTAAGATTCAAATTGTAAATAATACAAAAACTACCTGTTTTAAAAAATAAACCTGCCAATTAAAGAGTAGAGAGAGAAATTGTCTTCAATTAATAGTGACAGAGGTTATTGTTTTTGAATTTAAATCATGATGATGCCATTTTTTATAATGACAATGTTATTTTTAGCTGAATTTAAGGTCATGTATTATTTTCTTGAAATAGAACATAAAACCAATTAATTACCTTTCCTGTTAGTTGTTGGTGACTTTGTTTTTTTATTGCGGATATTTAATTTCTTATATATGTATGCTTTGTGACCTTTGTCCTCCTATGTTAAAAATGGATCATGCATGTGAATTCATGTTTTTCATTAGAAACGAGCATGTGGTTCGTTTTTATATATTGAAAATTTGAGAAATTAAAATTTAAGAAACGAAAAATGAAAATTAGGAAATAATTTTTTTTAAAAGATTGTTTGTATATATTGTAGAAATTTTGAAATTTTAATTTAAACAAAATTTATAAATATTTTATATTTTAATATTTTAAACATAATTTCACATTTTTCATGTAATCACAAATTTGATAATGGTTGAGAGAGGTTAGATAAGATACACGAAGTTAGAGAAATACCTTGTAATAAAATTTTCACTGACTACAATAATTTTTCTATACTAATACTTAGAAAATTATAGAAAAAATCTATATTTATAGTGACAAAAAAATTTAAAATTTTTTCACATTTGTTAAAATACATAAATACCTAAAAATCTGAAAATTTTAAAAAAAAATTTCATTTTCTAAAATTTTTAGGAAATACAGATCCCCCTCAATGTTAA
>JAMKPZ010001584.1:0-50558 GCA_024699675.1 Amphibolis antarctica | reverse complement strand
GCGGCATTTTATGGTAAACGGCTGGACGATTGTATTAAAAGACCAGCATTTTAACATTCACACGTGAAATTAAACACAACGACACATGGAAAATAATCGATTGAAAAGGGAGTGTTTTTAAATATTTAATCAAAATAATTTTCCAGTAAACAGTTAAAATCGAATTATTTTAAAAAAAATTCACCATAATATTTAAGTTAAAAAAATCCACCATGAATTATTTTTATTAAACACTACATAATTAAAATTAAATTAATTTAAAAAAAATCTACAAACATCTTTCAAATTTAGTCACCGTATTCGTAATTAATGAAAAATTAATTATACGTACGTGAATGAATTTTTTCAGTTAAAGGAAAGAGTGTTTTTAAATTTCACCTGCTGCATGAGAGAGAATGTTTTGAAATTTCACCTGTTGATGAGAGAGAGTATTTTTAAATTTCACGTGCATGAGAGAGTGTTTTTAAGTTTTTCAATTTCAACCATCGATCTCACGATCGACGGACGCCTATAGAAGTCACTTCTGTAGGCACCTACAGAACTCGTGCCCTATATATATATATATATATATCACAAAATGCTTTCAAAAGAATCATTTCTAAAGAAAGTAAGGCATTAATTGTCCGCTAGGATTGCTTCATTCATATATGGATCTAGAAAAGTAGTGGACAGTTATTTGGGTGTGTGTGTGCTGTATTATATATATAGTTGTATGTGTTGAGTTAAAGAATGTATGAAAATAGAGTATCGATTTTTCCTTATCCATAATCATTCCTTTCTTCTTGCTTTGAGTTATCATCTGGTATCAGAGTAGGTTGTGTTGGAGGAGAGGGAGTTTTGTCACAATGAATAATGCGGTACTAGTTTTTGTATCGATGTTTGATGGCAAAAATTACATTCGATGGAGTAGCCAAATGAGAGTGTTGTTTGATTATCATGAACTATTGGAGGTTGTTGAATAAATGCACAAAAGAATCAACACCGGGAGAGAAAGAAGCATGACAAGAAACTATTATATTTTATTCACCAAGAGATGAACGACGAGACATTTGAGAAAATCATTGAAGCTATGTTGTCAAAGCATGTCTGAGATGTGTTAGCGACATTGTTTCAAGGTGTTGTATGATAAGGTGAAGAAGGTACACTTGCAAACTCTTTGTCGTCAATATGAGTTGTTGCATATGGAAGCGTCGAAGATGATGATAGCATAATTGATAGAAGATGTGTTACCAACCAAATGAAGATCTGCAGTGAAGAGGTACTCAAGGGTCAGAAGGTGGAGAAAATTCTATGTTCCCTTACCTCTCGATTTAAGCACATAGTGGTGGCGATTGAGGAAGTGCATGATTTGGCAAAGATGTCTGTCGATGTCTTAACAAGTATGCTTTAAGCTCATGAACAACGTTTGAATGAGAAGCAAGTTATAAAGTCTGTAGAATAGGCATTTCAAACTCAAACAACCCTCAAGGATGATAAAGGAAAAGGACAGCAAAATGATGGTGGTGGTGTTGAAGGCCGAGGTCGTGGTAGAGGTCACGACAGAGGAAGATATAGTGGTAAAGACTGTGGTAGACGATAAGGGAGTTCTACAAATACCCAAAACTAAGATAATAGGTAGGACAACAATGCCCATCGTGGTCGATATGCTAGTCGAGGTAGGGGAAGAGGTAAAAGTAAAGCAAATGTTAATTATCACAAATATGAGCATTACTCTTATGAATGTTGGAATAAATCTAATGAGCAACCTAATGACAAAACTCAAGATGATACTAAAGTAGAGGCGAGTTATGCTCTTCTAATGGCCACATCGATCAAGGGGAATCCAAGAGTCATATATGGCAATTGGATTATGGTGGTAGCAATCATATATGTGGTGATAAAAATTTGTTTATTGATCTTGATGAAACTATGAAGAGTAAAGTGAGATTTACTGATGATAGTTATATAAATGCATGTGGTAGGGGGAGAATTTTGCTCAAAACAAAGGCTGAAAATCACAAATATATTTCAGATGTCTTGTACATGCCAACAATGAAAAATAATTTATTAAGCTTGGGGCAATTATGGGAGAAAGGCTATGGTCTTCAATATGTTGATAATTATTTAATTATCTTAGACAAAGGTGGCAAACCACTGTTGAGTGCTTTGCAAATGAAGAATCGTATATTTCAAGTGGACATAACACATGATGTGTATGTTTACTTGAGTACAATTATGGATGATACATCTTGGATGTGGCACTTGAGGTATGGGCACCTAAATTTTCATAGTTTGAAACTTCTCTCTTAAGGACAGATGGTGTATGGCTTGCCATCAATTCAACATCCAGATCAGTTGTGTAAAGGTTACTTTAGGCAAACAAAGTCGATTATCATTCATAGTAGGAAGGAACCAAAGGGCAGCTCAACCTCTAGAATTGGTTCACTTGGATGTGTGTGGGCCAATGAATGTTATTTCACAAGGAGGTAATAGGTATTTTCTTACTTTTATCGATGATTTTTCAAGGAAGACTTGAATGTATCTTTTGTAGCAGAAATTTGAGGTACTCAATTGCTTCAAGGAGTTTAAGGTGTTAGTTGAAAACCAGAGTGGTTATCAATTGAAAGCACTAAAATCAGATGGTGGTGGTGAGTATGTCTATTGCCTTTAAAGATTATTGTAGGGAGTCAGGAATTCGACATGAGTTTACCATTCCATACCTCAATATAATGGTATAGTTGAGCAAAAAAATTGCATGATTATGAACATGGTGAGAAGTATGTTAAAAATTAAAGGTATGCCCTCTTCATTTTCGGGTGAAGCTGTTGCTTGTTCAGTTTGTTTAATAAATAGATCTTCCACAACTGCACTACATAGTTTAACTCCTATTGAGGTATGAAGTGGCTATAAACTAAATGTTAAACATTTGAGAATATTTGGTTCAATTGCATATGTTCATGTACCTTCACAAAAAAGAATGAAACTTGATGATAAAGGTGAAAAATATGTACTTATTGGTTATATACGTGGTGATTATAAATTATTTAATCCTACAATAGAAAAGATTGTGGTTAGTAGGGATATTCTATTTGATGAAAAGGAATCATGGAAGTGAGAGGCTCTAACTGATGTGAATACTACAAATACTTAGAAGTTTGTTTTTAGTGATCCATTTGAGGTTGTTGTAACAAATGAAACTAGGTTAGTGGAAGGAAATACAAACTCTGATCAACCAGCACAAATTGAACCATCTGCATCAATTGATCGAGGTCAGATATCTAATAATGTCATTACTTGTCCATAGAGACAGCATCAATTGCCATTGGCATTGAGAGATTACGAAGTGATGGTTGGGTGTGCCACAAGTGATGAAGACACATCATTGCATTCTACACTGTATGCTAAGGTAGAACCTGCATCGACTGTGGAGGTGCTAAAAGATGAAAATTGGGTAACTGCTATGGAAGATGAGTTGTTAGCCATAGAAAGGAATCACACTTGAGAGCTTAAGAGTTTACCACCTAACCACAAGGCCTTAGATGTCAAATGGGTTTTCAAGTTGAAAAGAAAAACCTAATGGAGGAGCAATTGATAGACACAAGGCGAGGTTGGTAGTAAAGGTGTTTGAACAAGAGTATGAGAGAGATTATAAAGAAGTGTTTGCACCTGTGGCTTGCATAGAAACCATTAGATTGATCTTTGCAATAGCAGCTCGAAGTAAGTGGAAACTCTTTCACATATATGTGAAATCGGCCTTCTTGAATGGCCCTCTTAAGGAAAAGGTATATGTCAAACAACTTCATAGGTTTATTAAAGCTAGGCATAAAGAGGAAGTATTTCTATTGAAGAAAGCACTATATGGGCTTAAATAGGCACCTCAAGCATGGAATGAGTGTATAGATTCCTTTTTTATTTGGAATGACTTGAGAAGATGTATCAGACTTTAGAAGATATTGCAGTTTATGTGAAGATATTGAATGATAGAATTCTGCTTGTTAGGTTGTATGTTGATGATCTAGTTTTTACAAGTAATGATGAAACCATGATTGTAGACTTCATCAGATTTGAAGATTTGAAATGTCAGATCTTGGAGAACTTTCTTACTTCATCAGATTAGAAGTTAAATAGAGGTGTGATGACACTTTTGTTTCCTAGGAAAGCTATGTTAAAGAAATTTTAAAGAAATTTAAAATGAAGGAGTGTAATCCTTGCAAGATGCCAATAGAAGTTGGAATAAAGTGTCCAAGTTAGAAGAAGGGTCGTTGGTAGATCCTACTTATTTTAAACAGTTGGTGGGTACATTGAGGTAGTTAATGTTGGGCCGTCCCCCCATCTACAACCTTTTCTCTAGTTAGGACCAACCCATTTAACTCTCACGCGTGTGGTTTATTTCAAGGAAAATAAACCGACCTTGGTTGAAACAGGGAAATTTGCGTAGGAGAGAGAAAGGGGGCGAAATCCAAAATCGAGGGTTTCTCATGCAGGCGTGCGAAAAGAGGGCAAGATTTGTGCAAGCAAAGGAGGGCAAGATCCGGGCGTGCAAAAGTGGGCGAAATCGAGGGCTTCGATTCCGCGAGTGGAGCTTCCGGTGATTAACGACCTGCATGCAGTCCGCCTGTGCTGGGAGTGACAGAGTCATCACCGGGTTCGTCTTCACTCACCGAAGGCGGACGGAGGTTGTGGAGCTCCTAGGTTCGTGCACGCGACCTCTCGACCGAGATCGCAATGTCTAGCGTCCTTCGCTTAGCAAATGTGCGTGAAGCTGACCTTCTGCATAGTGGTTCGTCCACCCCTTCCGCACAGTGGTTCGTTCACCCATCAACGTAGTGGCTCGTCCACCCGTCAGCACAGTGGATCCTCCGGCTGGCAGTTCAGTGGTCCGTCACACCTTTTGGGGGTTGATCTTACAGTTGACAGTAATCAGTGAGTCAGTGATTTCAACAGTGATTAATCAAGGTTTGCATTATGATGTTTTTCTCCATTGATGTTTGGATGATATAGATGTATGTCTTGAGCTTGTTGTTGATCTGATCAGAACTTTGTAACTGCCTTTGAGATTAGTGCCGGTTGGATTTAGTTGATCCGTGGTTTTTTATCTCCTCACTCTGAGGAGATTTTCCACGTTAAATACTGTGTGCCTTGTGTGTTGTTTTGTGATTTGCTTGTTTTCAATATTTAGGTCACTTTTCCCAACAAGTGGTGCTCACCATGAGGCAAGACCTAATTTGTTACAGTTTGAAAGCAAGAATGGAAGCAAACATTAGTAGAATGATCTCTCTAAATAGAACCAACTATCAAACTTGGAAAGGGAAGATGAAAGATCTTCTCTATGTAAAGGAATATTATAAGCCTATTTTTAATACAAAAAACCAGATGACAAGATAGATGAACAGTGGAAGATTTTACACCGTCAGACTTGTGGCTTTATACAACAGTAGGTAGATGATAATGTGTTGAATCATATTTGTGATGAAACAAATGCAGATGATAATGTGTTGAATCATATTTGTGATGAAACAAATGCAGGATCCCTTTGGAGCAAGCTGGAAGAGCTGTATGCTCGGAAAGAAGACATTAATAAAATGTTTCTCATTAAACAGTTGATGCATTTGAGATACAGGGATGGAACACTTGTAGCAGATCATGTGAACACATTCCAAGGAATCATCAACCAGTTATCATCGATGGGCATCGTTTTCGATGATGAGGTGAGAGCATTATTGCTTTTAGGTTCTCTACCTGATTCTTGGGAGACCTTGAAAGTTACTTTGTGTAATTCTACTACAAATGGAAATGTCACTTAAGATTATGTTAAAACCAAAGTGATGAATGAAGAGTTCAGGAGTATTGCAGATGGTTCATCCTCACACTCTAAAGTGTTAGTTGTAGAATCGAGAGGGAGAAGTAAAAGCAAAGGTCCAAGAGGTTCAGAAAAGGGCAGAAGCAAATCTAGGAGCAAGTTTTCAAATGTAGAGTGTTACTATTGCCATGAGAAGGGTCACATTCACAGATTTTGTCGTAAGCAGAAAAAGGACAATAAGAAGAAGAAGAAACTTCCATAGCAAGGAAACGAAAGTGACAGTGAAGGCATTGCTACTGCTGTTGAAGAATTGCTTGTAGTCACAGATGAAGCCACTAGTTTACTTGGTGGAGATGAGACAACTTAGGTGCTTGATAGCGGTGCTACAATTCATGCTACATCTCATAGGGAACTTTTTACATCCTATGTTGTAGATGACTTTGGGATTGTGAAGATGAGAAGCAACGACAATGTCAAGATTGTTGGAAAAGGGGATGTGCATTTGACAACTGCAGGTGGTACGAAGCTGGCTCTCAAATTTGTCAGACATGTTGAGTCCTTGAGACTCAACATCATTTCAGTTGGATGTCTTGATGAGGAGGGTTACACTAGTATCTTTGGAAATGACAAATTCAAGCTCACTAGAGGGAACATGATTGTGGCCAAAGGTGAAAAGGTATCTCGTCTTTATTATGTTCATGCTAAACTTTCTGGTACTGTTGTGCATGTTTTAGAAAGTGAAGATCCAACTGTGCTATGACACAAAAGGCTTGGCCACATGAGCGAGAAGGGAATGTCAAAGCTTTTGAAGGGAAAGTTTTTGCCAGAGCTGAAGGATGTGCATTTGAAACATTGTGTACACTGTTTGGCAAAGAAGCAGCACAGAGTCACCTTCAAGAGTCAAACTTCTTCAAGGAAATCAAAATTGCTAGAGTTAATCCATTCTGATGTGTGTGGGCCAACGAAGGTGATGACACATGGTGGAGCAAGGTATTTTGTCACATTTATTGATGACTTCTCTAGAAAGATCTGGGCTTACCTCTTGAAATCCAAGGATCTGGTCCTTGAAACATTCAAGAATTTTCAAGTGTTAATTGAAAGGCAAACAGGCAGGAAACTGAAATACATCCGCAGTGATAATGGAGGAGAATATTGTGGTCCCTTTGATACTTATTGCAGGGAATAGAGAATTCAGCACCAAAAGACTCCTCTAAAGACACCACAGTTGAATGTAGTTGCTGAAAGGTTCAACTGGACAATAGTGGAAAAGATGAGATGCTTGCTTTCTCAAGCAAAGCTACCCAGATTCTTTTGGGGTGAGGCTCTAATGACCACTATTTATCTTATTAATCTTTCACCCTGTCACATTTTGCAGGGGGATATCCCAAATAAAGTTTGGTATAGTAAAGATGCCTCTTATGAGCATTTGAGGGTGTTTGGATGCAAAACTTTTGTACATGTTCCATAGGATGAGAGAACCAAGCTTGATATGAAGATAAGACAGTGTATTTTCCTCGACTATGGATAAGATGAGTTTGGCTACAAACTATATGATCTTGTAGCTAAAAAGATGATCAGGAGTCGTGATGTAGTATTTGTTGAAAGGCAAACAGTTAAAGACATTGACAGAGTGCAGACTGATGCACATCTGAAGGATAGAGATTTGATTCAAGTAAACATCATTCCAGGTCCAACTCAACAAGGTGTTGTAGTTGATGAAGATGGTATAGACACAGGTGTAGAGGAACCTCCACAGGTACAGAATGAAAATACAACAGATCATGATCAAGAAGAACCACCTGTGTTAGGAGATTCACCAGAAAACCCACTTAGAAGGTCAACAAGAGATAGATTCCCCTCTACGAGGTATCCTTCAGATGAGTTCGTGGTGCTATTATCTGATGAGGTAGTACTTGAGTGCTATGCAGAAACAGTGGAAGGGAATGATGCTAAGGAGTGGATGGATGTCATGCAAGATGAGATGAGTTCCTTGCATGACAGTTAAACGTATGAATTGGTGAAGCTACCTGAAGGTATGAAAGCACTCAAGAATAAATGGGTTTATAGAATCAAAGAACAGGAGCACAGTTCACATCCAACCTACAAAGCCAGACTAGTTGTAAAGGGCTTCACTCAAAGGCGGGGAATTGATTTTGATGAAATCTTCTCACCTGTAGTGAAGATGACTTCTATTAGGGAAATCTTTGCCATAGCAACTAGTAGAGATTTGGAGATTGAGCAAATGGATGTGAAGACTGTCTTCCTTCATGGGGAATTGGAGGAAGAGATCTATGTGGAGCAACCAGAGGGGTTCGTTGACCAAGAAAAAGAAAATATGGTATGCAGGTTAAAGAAAAGCCTCTATGGGTTAAAACAAGCCCCTAGACAATGGTATTTAAAATTCGATTTTGTTATGGGGGAGCACGGCTACAGGAAGTGTAGTACTGACCATTGTGTTTTTTGTTAAATCTTTTTCTCTTGAAGATTTTATTGTCTTGTTGCTCTATGTAGATGATATTCTGATTATAGGTAAGAACAAATCAAAGATTGCAGAATTGAAGAATATCTTGCAGAAATCTGAAATCGAGGGTTTCTCACGTAGGCGTGCGAAAAGAGGGCAAGATTTGTGCGAGCGAAGGAGGGCAAGATCCGGGCGTGCGAAAGGGGGCGAAATCGAGGGCTTCGATTCCGCAAGTGGAGCTTCTGGTGATAGACGACTTGCGCGCAATCCACCTGCGCTGGGAGTGACAGAGTCATCGTCGGGTTCCTCTTCACTCACCGAAGGCGGACGGAGGTTGTAGAGCTCCTAGGTTTGTGCGCGCAACCTCTCGACAGAGATTGCAGTGTCCGGCGTCCTTCGCTTCGCAGACGTGCGTGAAGCTGACCTTCCGCACAGTGGTTCGTCCACCCCTTCCGCACAGTGGTTCGTTCACCCGTCAGCGTAGTGGCTCGTCCACCTGTCAGCACAGTGGATCCTCCGGCTGACAGTTCAATGGTCCGCCGAATACACCTTTTGGGGGTTGATCTTACAGTCGGCAGTAATTAGTGGGTCAGTGATTTCAACAGTGATTAATCAAGGTTTGCATTGTGATGTTTTTCTCCATTGATGTTTGGATGATATAGATGTATGTCTTGAGCTTGTTGTTGATCTGATCAGAACTCTGTAACTGCCTTTAAGATTAGTGCCGGTTGGATTTGGTTGAACCGTGGTTTTTTATCTCCTCACTTTGAGGAGGTTTTCCACATTAAATACTGTGTGCCTTGTGTGTTGTTTTGTGGTTTGCTTGTTTTCAATATTTAGGTCACTTTTCCCAACAGTTAACATATACTCGTCCTAATATTATGTATGACGTTGGTTTAAATAGTAAATTTGTTGAGCATCGACAAAAGACACATTTGCATATGGCTAAAAATATTATGAGACACTTAAAGGGGGACACAAGATTTTGGTTTGTATTATGTAGCTGAGAATCCTATTGAATTAGTTGGCTACACAAATAGTGATTGGGGAGGAGATGTGGATGATTAAAGGAGTACATTTGGTTATATTTTTAGTTTTGGAACAACTTTTCTTGGATGTCTAAACAACAATTAGTAGTTGCCTTGTCCACCTGTGAAGTAGAGTATATAGTAGCTACAACTGGAACTTGTCAAGCTATCTGGATCAAGCATTTATCGGAAGAGCTTGGTATTTTTGTGATTGAATCATTGAAGATTTTTGTTAATAATATATCTGCAGTTAATCTCACCAAGAATCCAATTGTACGTGGTAGAATCAAGCATATTTAGACAAGGTTTCACTTTCTTCGTGAACAAGTATAGAAGAATGAAGTGGAACTTAGCTATTATAGATCAAAGGACCAGGTAGCTAACATTATGACAAAACCACTCAAATATGATGCATTCATCAAGTTCACAAGGTCACTTGGTGTGTGTGATAAAACTAGTTTAAATTAAGGGAAGAGTGTGAATGTAATTTAGATTGGTGGTGTAAGTGGGAAAATGTGTATAGTATGGGAGTGGTTTTAATGTGTGGTGTCCATTTGATTTGAAAAAATAGTGGACAGTTATTTAGGTCTGTGTGTGTAGTGTTATATATATAGTTGTATATGTTGGATTAAAAAATGTATAAAAATAGAGTATTGATTTTTCCTTGTCCATAATCATTCCTTTCTTCTTACCTTGAGTTATCACTTAATTACAAGAGGTCTACTATTTTCTTGAAGTCTAGTTCTTAAATGTTTAGTTACTACGAGAAAACATAAGAATCTAAGAGTGGGAACCATAAGAAATAAGAACTTTTAATGACAAACTTTGTCACACTTTAAAAATTATTATACTTTTTTAGAAGCATACGTCATAATAAGTGATGTCACGATAAGATATTGTAATAGATTTATATACAAATTTGTCACTATATCACATCTATAATGAAAGATAACATTAAACTCTTTTCAAGCATCACTATTAATATTTGAAATAAATAAAATGATAAATCATGTATATTTATTTATTAATAATAAATAATACCTTTATATATATAATATCAGAAATTGTTATTATAATCAATGAAAAATTCATGATTAATAAACAAGATTTTTCATTTGAAAATGAAATTTTTTAAAAATAAGAATTCAACAATTTTTGAAAATTACCAATTTTAGAGTCATCTAAAATATAGAAATTAAATTAGCCACATCATATTGTCGTATTGTTTATAACTAATTTTTTAAATAATTTGACATGTAATTAAAAATTTTGTAGATAGCATTAAATTGCATTATCATGGTTGTTTAGTAAATTCCGCTTGCAACATTCAACCAAAAAATATATTAGATATTATAAAGAACATAAATATAAGTTAACAATAATTAATTATAAATTAAAGAACTTTTTTTAAATGCTTACCAAACCACAAGCAATATTATAATCAATACAATCTCTAATAATTATTGTTGCTCGTTTAAATTTTCTAAAAATTGGCATGTTATTGTCGACACCAATCTTTACGTAGGTATGTTAAAATATTTTCGTATTTTAGAGTTTACTTAATCTAAAATGGGAATAAATATGAATCATAATGAAAATATACTTTAGAACTCCTTAAGGAATATGGTTGATTAGAAATAGTAATAACATTGAAATTTTTTATGTATAAAAGTAGATGGATAAAAAAGATTTAATAATGCGATCGATCCAACCATTAAAGTTGATTTGATTGTTGTATTATTATAAAAAAGGAGGAAAAAATTCTAAAAATTGAGGGGCTAAATACAAAATAATAAAGTCACTTTAGTATAAAGTGAGACTTTGTGGAAACGAGGGCTCCATTCTTTTTAAAACTAATTTTAAAATGATATTTCCTTGTAAATATTATTTATAAAAAAATTATTATTAACATTTATAATAAAAATTGCTAAAAGTTGTTTAAATTTTCTGTAAGAATGAGAGACAAAATGTACCTAGCTAAAAAAAAACGAAAATAAGAATTCTGTGTAATTCATAGAAAGTAAAGGTTATGTAAAGCAAAAACTGTACGTAAAAATAAGAATAATGTGTACAAGGTGAAAATTATGTAAAAGTAAAGATAGTAATTGAATTAAATATTAAAAATTTAATTTTAATAAGAATAAGTTTTTCTATTGTAACTATTAGAAGTGAAAATGGAAAAAAATTATGTTAATTTGAAAAAAATAAATTCAAAATTCAACACGTAAGTTTTACCAAATAAAATATAATATTCAACGAGAATAAGATTTTATTTGAAAATAAAATTTATAAAAGATTTTTTTACGAAATATATGTAAAAAAATAGATTTTTTTGTTATAATTGTTAAAAAATAAAATAAAAATTTCTTATGTCTAAAATCATATTAATTTTAAAAAGAAATAAACTCTTATCTTAACTAACGTATGGATAAAATAAAATCTACATAGATAAAACGGTACATGTTTTACGGTAAAAACGTGCGCATATTTTTTTTGTAGAAAAATTAAATATTAATTATTTATCGTAGTTATCCATTTGTATTTTTCGGTAGGAAAAAAAATGACAAGTTGGGGAAGGGAGACAAGGATGACAGACCATTGCAGTGGCTAGCGAACGCTAGTCGTTGTCAAATTACGGCCGAAGTCAATATCGCGACCAATCAGCAGTCAAGGAACATGGGCGGGTGGCCCCACGCAAGCAGCCAAGCGGCGTACGGCACGGGACTTTTCCTGAATCCCTAAATCACCCTCGCCTCCCACCCAAAATCACGCTTATACAACCCCCCATCAACTCACGTGACCCCTTGCCGCCACCGTTCGTAATCGATGCACAATGCATTCAGATCTACGCTCAGTTTTCGTAAAATCCAACCTACGAGCGTCCCAATCTTACTTTAGTATTTATTTTTTTATCGAACACTCGATATAATCATACGACGCTAACGTAACGTCGTCAATTTTGATTTGATTATGTTATTATTACAAGAAAACGAACGTAATTAAGTGAGCAAAAAGTTGGTCATTAGAACGATAAGGTAAGGTAAGAAGTTTACATCGTAACAGCACCGACCATCGCCACGAGTACGGAGTATTAACAAGTGTTCTTCAAATTATATATTACATCATTTTATAATAATATTTATCAAATAATTTTAATAATTTATATTAAAAATATATTTAAATACTTATATTATAAATCATATAATTAAAAAAAATTATAAACATCATTTTACTTTTAAATAAATACATCCAAATAATAATAATAACAATAAAGAAGGCACTAAAGCGGTGGAGGGGAGGCACGGCCCCGTGTCAATCGGGCCAGCGCAACGCGGGTCCCACCCCACTCATCTCAGACCACAAACGCTCGACGTGTCGTGCGTCGGCCAATCACATCCGCGCGTTCGGCTGCCCTCTATCTCTTTGGGAGCGGAGCGGAAGAGGAAGGCAGGAGCGATGGCGAGGGAGGCAGTGGAGAGGGAAGGGAAGAGCTACTGGGGGATGGGGGTCCGGGAGTGCGACTTCTGCAAGACCTCCCCGGCCCTCCTCTTCTGCCGGGCCGACTCCGCCTTCCTCTGCGGCGGATGCGACGGCAAGGTCCACGGCGCCAACAAGCTCGCCTCACGCCACGAGCGCGTCTGGATGTGCGAGGTCTGCGAGCAAGCCCCCGCTGCCGTCACCTGCAAGGCGGACGCGGCTGCGCTTTGCGCCGCGTGCGACGCCGACATCCACTCCGCCAACGCCCTCGCTCGGCGCCACGAGAGGGTCCCCGTCGTCCCCTTCTTCGACCCGTGTAAGAATGCCAAGCCCACCCCTAGGGCAGCCAAGTCCGGTGTGCCACTCCGCGTGGGGGGAGACCAGGACGACGACGACGCGGATGCGGAAGGGGAAGAGGAGGCAGCCGCCGAAGCAGAGGCGGAGGCGGAATCCTGGCTACTGCCCAAGGAAAAAGACGTGAAGCCTGCGCTCGCGGATCGGTACTTCTTCCAGGACATGGATCCATACCTCGATCTGGACTACTCCGCTGCCACGGAGCCGAGACTCCACCAGGACAGCGTGGTCCCGGTCCAGCCGGCCAGAGGTGTTGCGGTGGGGTTTGGGATAGGTGTAGCTGCAGTTCCTCACCATCCTCCTCCGCCTTTCGCCGCCACGGTGCCGGATCACCCCTTCTCCTACGCTCCGTCCTTGAGCCACAGCGTACATGACCCAAACCCACCTCAATCTGGATATATGCTACACCTCAAGATTAGCAACGCCGTGCCTGTGTTTTGAAATTTTGACATTTTGCCTATGTCGAAACTCGCGTAGGTGTCGTCGTCGGAGGTGGGAGTTGTGCCGGACGGTGGTACGATGGCCGACGTATCCAACCAGGCTTCCATGACGGCAGCGGTGGGGATGGATAGGGAGGCGAGGGTCCTTCGGTACAGGGAGAAGAGGAAGAACCGTAGGTTCGAGAAGACCATCAGGTACGCGTCGAGGAAGGCGTACGCCGAGACGAGGCCCAGGATCAAGGGCAGGTTCGCCAAGAGGACGGAGCTGGAAGGCGAGGGCGACAGCATGTTCAACTCCCTGGCTGGCGCCGCCGGCCTGATGGTCGACCCCGGGTACGGCGTGGTTCCTTCCTTCTGAAGGTCCGATCCTTCCCTTCACCCCACCTCCATGGTACTATTTCTGCTAGTTTGCTGTTTGTATAATCTTGTGGCTGATTACTTCCACTCCTGCACGATTTTATATATCGAACAAATCGAACTCGCTTCTTCGATCCCTATCTTATTGGATAGGCCCTTTTCTTTTTCTTTCCAAAACATAAATAACTCACAGATCCTTGATCCATGTCCGTAAGGATGAACTGTACATTGAGAACATTAAAAGACTTGTACGAATCTGAATAAAAATATTTTGGTGTTTTCTTCAAAACATCTAGTGCAGGCGTGCAGCAGTGCCCTGGTCAGAATTTACGTTGTTTTAGATTAATATGATTTTTAAAATAATTTCTTTTTTTTTACAATAACATGAAAAAATTTACTTCCATTGTATTTCATTCCATCAACATTTTTTTCCTGAACTTAAATCTGACTACTGACGTCAACTTCTTTCTAATACTCCAATTGACATCTACTTCCTCTTTACCTATTTCGAGAAAATAAATGATGTGTGGGAACATTTTAGTCCTGTTTTATTTTTGAATCCTTTTTCCATAAATCATCTTTCCAATCTTTTATTATTTTTTCATCATCATCTTTTGGGAGATTTGTATACGGTATGAAAATTGGGATTTTTTATTTTTTATCATTTTTTATATTTCTCAAACACACAAACTCGTTTTTTCCGTCCTAAAAAAAACAAAACTTATTTATTTAAAAAGTGAAGGTAAATTAATGATAATGTTTAAATTGATCTAAAAATCATTACCGTACTCAATTTACACAATTTTTTTATTTACACACATCTGGTTTTTTGGTTTTCCTCGGGAACCCACTGTCGGCCGGTACAAATTTTTTAAAGTTAGAAAATGAAAAAAAAAAAATCATGTTTGACAGAAGAACTTTACATAACATTAGAAAAGAGAACATTGTCGGCTGTTTGTTAAGGAAACCCAAAAACTAGTTTAAAAATCAATGATGAATTTTTTGTGGTTTAAAAATCATCAAATAAAATGCGGATTTTTTATATATTAGGTGTGGTACTGGTAGCAATTTTTAAGATTAAATAAAATTTATTTTTTCTTTTAAAAAATTTAATTTAATTCTACATCATTAGTAAAAAAATTTGTAAATTTTATTTTCAAACGAAATTATCATATTAAATATCTATATTTTTATCATTAACATAATTCATTTTTAATAAAATTACTTTTAACCCTATCCTTTATAGGATTATCGCCGATCTATTTAAACATGCTTAAAATTGTATTATAGCTTATCCTTTTAAATGCGGTATTTTTGGAATTTAACTTTTTTGTGGGTGATAATATACAAACTCTTTTGTGCAATATGATAAAATTTGAAATCAGAATGATGTCTGATTGCGAGCCGGATTCCATCTTTATTCTGTTCTTATCTTGTTTTATGTTTTTTCATTACTTTATTCGATAAATATTGTCACAAAATTGAAGGAATATATACGTATATATTCTATTCCATGTAACGATGACGTGGTGCACATTTCTCTTTCACATTTAACGTACACATATATTCTATTCTAACTTTATTTTGTAGCTTTTCTATCACTTTAATGAAGTGATATTATGCTTTGTTTGAGAATAACTCTTCGAATTTTAGTTTCAATTTCGTGCGTATTATTATTATGTATAAATTTTACTACGTAGTTTTAATTTTATATTTTTGTAACTTCTCATTTCAGCTTAACTAACTTAGAATTGGTTAAAAAAATTTCTAAAGTTTCGTTTATTTTCTTAATTTCAAATTCAAATTTAATTCTACGTAAATTCTTATATATTATTATTATTGTATAAATTCTTATATATAAATTTTTATATAATTTTATTATCATTTGTAAAATTATTTTTAATTTTAATTTTTTTCAATTATTAAAATTAAAATTAAAATTAGATAAATAAATAGGGTCTAAATGTCTTCCTAGTTTTTCAATGAAACGTATCATACATACATATTAATTTTGTTGCTGAACTCATTTTGAAATACAACAAATCGTGGAGTGCAAAGGATAAAAATCCTACCGTGCCAATTATACGACAAAACCGTTATTTAAAATGTGAGATTTTCATACTTCAAAATTTGCATTATTTTCAGATGAATTTTTTATATATATATGATATTTTTAGATAGGAGTTTTTATTATATATGATATTTTATATCTAAAAGTTTTTTTAGGATATGTTGGTAATTTATATATATTCACAATTTTATATACGTCTAAAAATTAATATATCAGGCAGTTTACACTTAGATATTAATATTTTATATCCAAAGTACTTTTTAGGGTATTTTGTTAATTTAGACGTACACTTTTTTACGTACGTCCAAATTTATATATTGAATAATTTATGTTTTTATTTAGCAGCGATTTAATGTTTTAATATTCGAAATACATAAGCTTCAATTTAATATGTTTTAATTCAACGTGTTTAATGTGGAGCATGTTTTGATTTAATATATTTTTTATTTAATACATGTTTTATATGAAACGTATATGAGTTTTAGTTTAATATACTTGAAATGTAAGTTTCCTCTTTTTTTTTTCTTCTTCTCCTTTCTTTAGACTTACACTTTAAATGTCTCACATTTTTCCTTTTCAACGTAATAAGAATGGGAGTAAAAATCTTTTGTAATATTGTTGAAAATGCTAAATATCGATAATCTCTAAGCCTTTAATCTTTGGCTGCGCTTGGTGTGATTTTTTTAACTTTGCGAGAGAGAAAATTAGGAAACTCCACGTCTCTTCCTTGATTTTGCCATCATCGGCCCTCTCCTTTGATTTTCATCTATTTTTTTGGTTAATCTTTTATCCTCGTAAATTAGATATATTAATTTAAAATTTATCAATGTTAACATGGGTTTTTACATTGACAATAAATATTTGTTTTAACATATGTTGCCTCGGGAAACTTCTCAAAGAGTCAATGAATTATAAGCATCGAGACTTCATTAGAAGAGTACATAGTGAAATTCAAATATTGTTCAATAAAATTTAACCTTAAAACGCTTTTAAAAATGTTCTTTAAAATGGTGACTTAGAAAAATAAAGTAAATAGATAAGGATAAAAGTAAAAGTACACAAGTTCAATCAAACCACAAGAACATATAATGTTTTTATAGTAGTTTTAGCTACTTTACTTTTCGTAATCTTAAGTTTTTCATTGTTATCTATTATTGTACAGATTTACGATCTAGACATGAATATCTTCAGTTCAGGCACAGCTTATTTGGATCGTATCGATCAACCATGTCGTTGATCGTGTCAAACTGTGTTGAGTTATGTTGAATCATATTGACTTAGTTTGTTTGTTTGTTTTTTTAATAATTAAAAAAATATAGTATCAATATTATATATTTATATGATTATAATAAATTTAATAATTAATATAGATTATCTAATATCCTCATTTGCCTCCCTTCCCGCTTTCCCTCCTTCCTGTCCCCTTTCCC
Source organism: Amphibolis antarctica (assembly GCA_024699675.1). NCBI lineage: Eukaryota > Viridiplantae > Streptophyta > Magnoliopsida > Alismatales > Cymodoceaceae > Amphibolis > Amphibolis antarctica. Next base: position 33,161 of record JAMKPZ010001584.1, on the reverse strand, counting down.
CCTTCCTGCTTTTCCTCTTCGGCTCCTCCATTCCTCTACAATTACGATGCTGTAACTTTACCCTTCTTTCCTAAGTTCCCTTTTACCATTTGTCAACTCCGCTAGTCCGTTAACTTTCCCTCCATCGTCTATTGACTCTACCGGTCTACCCCCCTTTTGATCTTCCCCTCTATCGAATGGCTTTGACCCATGTTAGCCTGCCTCCACCAGATCACCCCCCTTTCCCCTCCTCCCCTCCTTTGTTGGATAGCTCGAAGCTACCATGTAATTCATGTCATTCCAATTGTGTTATATTGTGCCATATTGATTTTTCCAATTATATCGTGTCATATCGACATGAAATCTATAAAATACAGCTCAAAATTTTGTATCAGGCCGGTTAAACCGTCAAGTTATACTAACACAGTTTGACTTGACTTATTTGAAACCTCAATTTGACCCTAATAAGTATTTTTCTAGACAAAGCACCTAAACCCTTCCAAAGGCCCAACCTTATGCATGGACGTCTTATCCTCTTGTATTGGTAAAGCATTGAGTTCTCTTGCAAGGCCTCGACCTTGCAACTCAGGTGTTTTGCAGTTGAATACTATCAAATAGATGTTTTTGTAGGCTTAGTGATAGCATGATTGCTTTTATAGGTTTAGTAACAATTTTATAATTTTCACTACCACGAAAGTATCACAAAAATTTGATGAGATAGGTTTTTAGTTAAAACACACAAAAAAGCACAAAGACATTTAATTACCGTGAGTTAAAAAGCACAAAGGCATTTCAACTAACTAAGAAAATAGTGAGTTAAAAAATATAAAAATACCGTTCGATAAAATATGAAATGCTATTATGCTATAACATTTAATTAAAATTATTTACATGTAAGTTAATAAGTAAAGAAATATTTTAATATTTACAATTTTTAAAATATTTTTACTTGAATCAACTATAAAGCAATCATCGAGTTTGTTTTAAATGTCAACGACTGATAGCTTGATAGCTGATTCAAGTAAAAATATTTAAAATATTATAAACGTTAAATTATTTTGTATACTTGCTAATTTACATGTAAATAATTTTAATTAAACATTAAAACATGATAACATTTCATATTTTCATTAAATGTTATAATTATCAACTATTTTATATATTTTTTATTTGTTATTTTTTTAATAAAATTGATTAATTTAATGATAATGACTAGTAATTAATACAAGATCATTGATTTTGTTAAAAGTCATGATTCACCGTTGGCATGATACATGAAAAACGTCAGAACAAAATTTAATTTAAATAAACTTGTTGACAACGTCTCTTTAAAATATATTCTTGAATTTGAAGAAATACGGTGATTTTTCTTTACGCCGTAGGAGCACACTTAAAATTTATTTTTCACATTATTTTGTTTCCTTCGTCAAATCACAAAAATATTCTTCAATAGTTCCGATGACACCGGATCAAAAGATGAATGTGCATATAGCATATTTTCTCGAGTTTAGCCTTATTTAGGAATTAACAGCTAAGTCTGTTATAATATTTTTAATCACAAAAATATTCTTCATGGTCGTAGATCTCCTTTTATTTTAAATTCACAAGATAAAACTTACATAAAAAAATATCACCTACTTTATAAAAAAAATTGTGAGAGGCTGGAGCCAAGCCTGGAGGCGCCTCCAGCCGCACTTTTCACATGTAAATTTTATGTTTGGTTAGGGTACGGGGATGCGTCGATCCCGTTGGCCCCTTCAACGTACCCCAGTCTCAGTGTGGACGCTTGCCCTATTCTCCGCTCGGTCCTTCCGCCCGACGTGCCTTCGGCCGACGATCGTGTCCAGCGTGTCCCGGACAGGATCAGCTGTCTGGAACGAAGCTCGAGATGTCTCACAACCCGTCTCAGCTCCTCCCTTCAGGTACTGCTTCTGCTGTTTTTTTGTATTTTTGGTTTTTGCTTCCGTTTCCTTTTTTGTGCGTGAAGTTGTCGTGAACAATGCGGTTCACTGTTGATGACGGTGGTGGCATTCAGAGCTGATCGACAGATGCGTGGGATCGAAGATTTGGGTCATCATGAAGGGAGACAAGGAACTCGTTGGAACGCTCAGGGGGTTTGATGTCTATGTTAACATGGTGCTGGAGGATGTCACCGAATAGTGAGCAAAACACAGTCCCCCTCCTTAATGTTTCTCTTTTAGTTTTTAGCTGATGTTGTTTGGATCTTCTTCTTCTTCTTCAACTTTAGGGTTAAGAATGGTAGAAATAGCTATTTCTTCTTTTGGGATTATGGTTTGCGCGACATGCGTACCTTACTCGAGCAAAGCTCGTAGTGCCGATGCTCAGAAGGATCAATAGTGGAAGGGAAGGAAGTGAAGTTGCTACGTTCGAGAGGTAGCGGCTCTCTAGTTCAGCAATCAACTACAGTACAATAAGCATGAGAACAGGAGAAAATAAACCCTAATGCCCTAAATACTTCTGAGCGTGTCCTCCTAAGTTGGGCTGGGCCTATGCCGTAAAGCTTCCAAGTTTAATTGTTACAATTTCTAGTTTTAATGCTAATAGCAGGCTTCCTGATCACCTTTCTAAAATCTAGTTTCCAAGAAACAACCCGTAAGCTTGTTTGGTTTTTAAGCTTAAAACCTAAAAAACAAGTTTCTAATGTGAATGTATTTACTTATTTGACTATCACAAAAATCTCTAACTTAAGACTTAGTTTGGTTCAAATTATAGGACATGTAATTTATGCATAATATGTAAAATAGCTGAGGTTATGGATTTTGTGATATTGTAGAGTGTTGTGCATAATGTTGTTTGGTTGGGATTGTACACCTTGAAATTATGTGAGCATTTTGAAGGGAAAACTCATAATCCCATAATCAACCAAAAGCTTGATTACGTATATTGTGGATACCCTCTCACATGGTTACTATGTAGAATCGAACAAAGATCATGATTTGTTATGCGAAAACCTTTTGCTTAAGATTATGATCATAATTTCAATCTCATACATAGACTACATATAATTTGAACCAAACTATGCCTGTTTTTCTAAACCAGGTTTTAATTTTATAAAATGTGTGATTCCAGAAAATTAGAATCCCGTGATATAAAGAAACTTGGGTTCTTTCTATTTATTGATCACTGTTGCAACTATCATTTTCTGCCTCAACTCAGAATTTAAAATTTTAACGTTTTACTCCCAAAGAAAGAAATTAAAAGGCATCGGTAGAAAATTTTGCTGCATCATAAAAATTGTAACCTGAAAATCCTAATTCTTTCATCATCTATGTTATTTCTGTTTAAACCAGATGTTTGATACCTTATGGTTGAATTTCTCTCTATTGCTCTTTCTCTTTTATCAGACTTATTGTTCATTTAGCCTATATTAATTTAAAATATTATGTTAGAAGACACTTTTTAGGTGTAATTGTCTAACAGAACCTCCTGATTCATCATAATATGTTCTTTTTGGAGACCTTCATGAACCCACATATTACCATATGATTGCTGATTGTATACCCTTGATTTATATTAATGTAGTGTATCATCTTCAGTCTTAACGTTAGTTTATTTATATTCCAGTGAAATTACCACTGAAGGGAGAAGAATCACAAAGCTTGACCAGATTCTTCTAAATGGGAACAACATTGCTATAGTAAGTAATAATTATTTTATTCACTACTAGGCATCATCTATACAATAATATGATGCAACAGCTTGAAATGTAGCATGCCTGTTGTTTATCTTTCCTAAAGCGCGTTATTTTGTAGTCTATATTGTTCTATATGAAAATTTTGCCACTTCAACAAGGTGATCATTCGTTCATCTCATTTTCGTGCAAAAGAAAAATTAAGCATATGAATTATCTCCTTAAGTAACTATGTTGGAGAACAATCCATCCTCTTGCTGAATTATTTCATAAAAATTTAGCTCAAAGGATCTGAAACTCCATCTAAGATAGAGTTCTAACACTTTTCTAAATGGAAGGGAAGTACTTAATGAGCCACTTAAATTCAGAGCACGTGAAAATTTGTAGTAGCTACACAGTACAGCTAGATAATCCAACACAAACTTCACACTTTGAGCTACATAAATAATATTTCTTATCATTCGAACATAAACCCAAGCAATATATGCGAGAAAATCATTAAAGGCAGCTGGATACTCATCTTTTGTATTGCTAAAGAGGCAATGTCAGCAATTTTAGCAAAAATAACAACTTTTACAGGCAACTGTTACTTAGCCCTTTATTATTTTTTGAGTTTGGCGTGTGTGTACACCCTAGGTGTATCGTTTTCTTGTAGTTCTTGTTTGGTTATGAAGTTTCCAGCCCTGTTATGTGTTGATTTCATGAAACCCAGTTTTGTTGGTTGTTATTTAGGAAGAACATACCTTAGTCATTTCTGTTATGGTGTTCTCTTGTGATATATCAAAGGCTATCATGAATTGATTTTTGTCTAAACTTCCAGAAAGCAACAAAATTTTGAGTTGGAACTCTAGGATAAGATAAAACAAGATGTATAAACATATAAAATCACTTTAATTGAATTTTAATGCAATTATTATAATTAAAATTTCGCATACAATCAATATTAGTTTTTGTATGCATGGAATAAACATCATAATTCATAGTGCACTTACCTTCTAAAACCATCTTAATTCTATGTTTAGTGGCTTAGAGACTCTCGTTTATGTTCTTAGGTAAGGGACTGGTGGAACATTTATTGATGCATCATTTGGTATTTGTGATAATTGCGTGTATAAAGGATTCAAATCGGTGAGATATTGTTGATCTATCTTGATTTTTGATTTTAACAATCTCAAAATCTCATGTATTAGTTGAACAAACCATCCTTTGGAATTGGTGTTGGATCAATGAATTGGTAGGTCCAACAAACATTTTGAGTTGTAGGAAGAGAATCGATTTAACTGTCAAAAGGATCTTGATGGGTACTCTACCAATGTCACCATTGACCATCAAAGACTCTACTTAAGGCTTATTCGTTGACTGTCAAAGCACCCATCAACTGCTAAAAGTTTCGTTGAAAGCTTCACCCAATCAGGTTTCTGTAAGGACAGGGAAATGAGACAAATGAGGAAGGAGGGAGAGTGATGAACACATGAAAAAAAAAAGAAAAAAAAAGAAAACTTAAAAAGTGGGAAAAGTACACAAAACATGGCAAACAACTGAAACCAACCAAATCCTTGAAGTGGGAAAATACTTTTCATTGATGGTATTATTTTAGTACTAGTGACAGTGATATGATAAAATATTCTGTTTGTCTTCCTACTTTTTATTTAACATTATTTGTTTTGGATAAGGTAGCTTTTATACGTCATGCATCTAAGTTGAAAGAATTCTTAGGCTGAAGTGCCCTCGTCCATGGCCTTTATGCTTTAGGTATATGTCAAACTGTCAAACATTAAATTGGCATAGAAAAATGGAGTTTGGTACGCTTAACGATAGAGAGATGTTATGCAATATGAAACAATGTTCTCACCAGGCACCATGATAAGCACAAACTACCTTTCAAGAGTTCACGTAAATACTGTCATTGAACTTGACACGAAATATGTGGATATTACCGTGTTGTATATGGTCTAGTTTTGTTTACAACAATCTTGTGCAAAATAAACTCTAACAACTTATCTGATAATGTTCATGTTGACTGCAGCTGGTTCCTGGAGGGTCACCCGATCCAGAGTGATGTGCTTCATTCTGCTTCCCTTTTTTAGCGATGGGAATAGCTAGAAAATGTGAGTTGATGTTCCTTACTTATGTAGAAAGAATGGCAGTTTAAACTTGATAATGTGACATGATATGAGTCTTTGGTTTATTAATTTACTATTTTCTATTTTCTTGTTCATGGATGACATACTCAAAATGAAACATCTTCGAAGTAATTAAGTAACTGATCTTAAATGGATATTTATGACGTAGGAACATGAATACTTCGATTTAACTGCTCAAATTTTGAAAGGAAAAACACTTGGAGTTGAGCGTTTATGCCCTCTTGATTGAATCAAATCTTTGGATGAATTTCTTATGATAAAGTGCATTCCTTTGGATTCAGTTTCGAGTATACAGTTGAAAACATATTGAAGAAGTTTTTATGCATCCTTTGCCACATTTGCACTTATCGTACATTTCTGGTTGTGCATATATACTTGAAAAACGTATTCCAGAGATATCAGATGTGGCTGGTTTTCAGAGTTTCTCTGATGCTAAATATCCAATATGATGCGATTCTATTTTGGAAAAATGCATATAGATATAGTTTGTATATAAATTATATGTCACAGTAACTATTAATAAGGATGCGAACAATACAAACACTGGGTTACCTTTATAATTTTTAGATTTATTTTTACTTTCTGATGCAGCAGAATGTAATTAATTTAAATAAATAATTGAGTTAAATATTTGGAATATGTAAACACAATAAGGATCATATAAGCCGAATGTGTTATAAACTGGATATGAAAAGCCAATCAGGAATCCTTATTATTTTTTATGTAAAACACCGAATATCATATTTAGATATTTACTTTTAGTTTTAAAAATTCTTCTTAATATGTATTGCTTAACATCAGGTTCTAATTGCAAACAATAATAATAAGTTTTAGATTTTTTATAAGAGGTATATATCATTATATAAATCTTTTTTTTTGCTTAGAAATGGATGCAAAACATGTCTAAATTATCAGAGAAAATTTCACACGTGGGTGAATGCACTTCATAGGCAAAAAATGTCAGAAGATAGAGAGAATGTGTTTAACCAAAACCTTGGAATCCTTCAATTCAATTGAGTGATGCTCATCCAAGGAGAAGCCTTCTTTGAATGTTGGACAAATTGAGCAACATGAGAAAATTTGAGTTTCAAATGGATTATTTCATCCTATAGTTGGTGGACATAGACATTGTGGTTTTATGAATCACCTCCGCATTTCCTCTATCTACCTCGATTCATTGGAGACATGCTTTCTTTCTTGTTTGGTTACGAAGCATAATGAATGGTTAATTAGTCTCCATTTTCTAGATGTCACATTTAAATTTCAACATTTGCACTAGTTATGCTAATATTCTATGCTTCACTTGGAGATAACCATGGCTATAATCCTTGATAAATGATTGCATGCATATAATTGAAAATAAGAAAATTAAAGACTTATTGGTGGATCAAGAATAATTGGATATATCCCCTAAAGAACAACCAAGTATGGCACAAAGTAGTGCGATAGAGTTTACTATTGAACTTGTATTGGTTGATAAGCTTATAAGCAAGGAACCCTATAGAAATGACCTATAAAATCTTAAGAATTAAAGAATCAACTACAAGTACTATTAGACATTGGGTTTTTCATGCCTAATACTTTAAGAAACTTGAAACCTATGTCACATATGTCATCAATAGGATGCCCTTTAATTCGTTGGGAGGTGAAATTCCCCTACATCACTTATATCCTAAAATGAATTGTTCTCTCTCACTTGTTGAGTCTTTGTGTGTATCACCTTTGTTCACGATCTGACACTAGATCAGGACAAGTTGGCTCCTCGGTCCTTAGTGTGTCTTTGTGGGATACTCCCATACTCAAATGAAGTATTGTTATTATCATCCTCCAATTAGGTGTTATTTTGTCTTTGTTGATGTCACCTTCTTTGAGTCTTGGTCTTTCATTGGGTCTACCAATGATTTTGTTGAAGTGGTGCCCTTACCTGTTCCTACAATCTTGCCAAATCCAGATATACAACCCTCCCCTCCACCTGAAGCAACATCACGATCTTTTTAGGTATATCATTGGCAATAATAGATTCCATCACTTGCTTCTTTGGACCCTCCTAGCTCCTTCTCAAATGATGGTCCTCTTCAATTGCAAGACTTTAACCACCTTCAGCTTTATGCAAAGGTACGTAGATTTGCACCATTCATCCTATTTTCCACTTTATTTCCTATGATCATTTACATCATAGCCTTTAGAATTTTGCTATTAATGTTATTTCTACGTCTATTCCCATAAATTATTTGGAGGCACTGTAGATACCTTATTGGAAGGTTGTTATAGATGAAGAGATAGTTGCTCTTCACGTCATAATAAACGTGGGTGCTAGTTCCTCATCCTTTTGATGCATGTGTGGTTACTTGTCGTTTGGTTTATGCTAACAAACACGAACTAGATGGTACTGTTGATTGATATAAAGTTCAACTTGTAGTACGTGGCTCATTCAAACTTATGAAGTTGACCATGAAAAGACCTCTTCAATTACTTGCCTTAATTCTATTCAGATTCTTCTATCAGTTGTAATAAATCTATCCTAGGAGATGCATCAGCTTATGTCAAAAATGTCTTTCTTTATAGTGATTTACTGGAATGAGTGCTAATGGAGCAACCCCTAGGTTTGTTGCTTAGTGGAGAATACGGTGTGTCACCTTAAAAAGGTAATCTATGGGCTTAAATAAAGCCATTGGGCATGGTTTCAAAAGTTTAATGAGGTGGTAATCCAACGAGGTTTCAAAAGATATCAAATAGATCACTTTGTTTTCTAAAGAAACATTGATATTGGACACGTTATCATTACCGTCTGTATGGATGATATTTTAATAACCGATTAATTCACTTGGTATAGCAAAGACCAATGCACACCTTACAGTACATTTTTCCACTAAAGATATAGGACGACTTGAATGTTTTTTGGAAATAGAATTTTATTATACTAAAGGAAAGATGTCTCTCTCTTAAAGAAAGTATACATTGGACTTGTTATAAGAAACCAAAATTTTGGGGTGTAAGCTTGAAGGTACTCCAATAAAACAAAACCCCTCCTTTTGAAATGACACTTCTAAGCTCATAGAAAATCTTGATAAGTTGATTTATTTAACAGTTACTTGACTAGATATTTCCTTTGTTGTAAGCTTTCTTTCACAATTTAAGCAGTAGCCAAGAAAAGTTCATAGTGAAAGAGTCACCCAACTTCTTGCCTATATTAAATGCCTATAGGAGAAAGGGTTTAGTATACAAAAAATGTGATCATCTCAGAGTTGAAGCCTTCTCTGACTCATGTTGTGTTGGAGATCATGGGAATCAGAAGTCTACTTCTAGTTATTCCATGTATGTCGAGGGGAACCTAGTAACATAATGTAGCAAGAAATAGAATGTTGTTTCTTGATCTAGTGTAGAAGCTAAATACAAGTTTATGACACAAATTGGTGAAATGATGTGGCTAAAGTCTTTTCTCACTAAGCTTGGTCTTTTTATAGTTACTTCAATGGAGATGCATTGTGACAATCAAGTGACTATATACATTGTCAATCATCATACTTTTCATGAAATAACAAAACATATTGAGGTGGATTGTCATTATACCTGAAATTTAGTTATGGATGGAATTGTTTCTACCATGTACACTTCATCTTCTGAACAATGGGCTGATATTTTCACTAAAGGGTTGAATGTCAAAGATTTTTAAAAAATTTGTAGTAAGTTGGACATGTTAAATATTTTATACTGCAACTTATTGGGGAGTGTTGGTGTTCTTTGTCTATTAACATTATTTGGGATGTTTTGTGTAAAGTGTCCTGTAGCTATATATATCTCTATATTGTATGTAATCTTTCTAATTAAGAGAAAATAACATACTTTTCCACCAAATCCTTCTCAAGTAGATGTTTTGAAATCTAAGACAACATATACCATTATGCCAAATTCTTCACATATGAGTTATATCAAAAGAAAGTGATGTTTCTAGAGCATGCTATTTTATTTTAAAGGATTGATGTGGACACAGCTAACATCAAGGCCGTCAACTAATGAGATTCAAGACCATCACTAAAAGAAGAAACTTCTTGATTTAGCAAGATATATCAAATATTTCTCCAAGATCACAACCACTTCGACAAGATTATCTTACAAAGGAGCATATAGATCATTTGGAATCTTTAAGATTGTGAAAATGGTTTCAATGAGCTAAGCCTCATTTGATCACAACCTTCGTATTGGTTCTACCATTTGGAAATGGTGGGTACCACTCTATAGTGGACATATTAGGCATTGGGTTTAGATGTGCACTTATGTAGCTTGGAAGAGTGATATCCTATGGGCTGAGACAATTTAAAGAACATGAGAAAAATTATTTGATTCATAACTTGGAAATTACTGCAGTTGTGATTGCTGAAAATGTTCTTGGGAAGTACTTCTTCAACTAAAAAACTTGAATATGTGGCAAAGAAGATTACTGAAATACATCAAGTACGACTATTTTATTTCAGTCTATCATGTTGGGAAGTTTAATGTCATGGTAGATGAACTTAACAAAAGACCCAATGTTGACCAATTTGATGATCAATGAATGAAATTTACATAGAGACATGACAAAGAAAATTCTTGAAAGTTGCATATGAAAGGAAATGGATCTTGAGCTGCTCATCTAAGAAAACAGGTAGTGGATTCTTATGCACTGCAAGATCTGTGGAATAAGATGGAAGAGAAGGGCAAGTCAGATTTCTCCGTGAACCAGGATGGAGCCTCAAAAGTATGACCAGAAGTGATATGTACCTTCTTTTTTTTGAAGTGATATCTATTTGCGCAAGGTTAAGAAATAAGCTAAGACAGAAATCATTGGAAAATGTATCGAGCAAGGCAGTCCGTCCACCTTGGAGCAATCAAAATATAAAATGACTCAAGAAGAAACTTAAATCTATACGCATAAATTTATATGATTGTCATGTTTGGGAACGTTCTGGTGTGTTTTGAATACAAAAACCAGTATCATTATTTTTGCATTCTGAAGAGGAAAAAGGTGGTAGTGATGTCCACTTGAGGGCACGACAAAGCGTACTTGGTAAATTAATGATGGTAGCGTGTACAGGCACCAAATGTGAAGGAGGAGCGGACGTCCTCTTGTATGTGATCAAAGAGAGAATCCTATTTGGAGGATCCATCCTTGCCGGGTCTTCGGGAGATCATCCTTCCAATTTTATAGGTGCAGGAGGACAAACTTCTCCGAGAAACATTCAATGTTTATAAAGATCTTTGGAATCATGTGACAACCATAATGGAATTTAAGAATTTCCTTTCATCTGGCATTATCGACTGGTGGGTAGCAGCATGTTTGATGCATTGGATCATGGATTGGGACCTTCTGTGATAGGGTTACAACATCTTGCCCTTCTTGTCGGTTTGTCTTCTTGTCATCAGTGAGCTAGTGCTGGAGATTTGAATTCGAGAATCAGAATTTTTTGGTACGTACGTTGATTGATTGTTTTTAGCAAAAGGAGAGGACGAAACGATGGCTGATTTCGAAATTTATTGGTTGATTCGTGGTTTTAAGTCGACAAGGATAAAGCCTTTGTCCCATCTGTCGTCTAAATGAATCACAAACAGTAGGGTTTACGAAAAGTTATGGAGCAGGAGGGATTTAAATTTAATCAAGTCCATTATGGTAAAAGTAGATTCCCTCTTTCATCATTCAGATTTAGACCTGGACCTCACCAACATACAAATCTTCCTGACATCCATCAGTTCTAATGTATCCCACATGATCAAAGGTGTGCTTAGCAGTCATGTTTGTGCTTCCAATCTTTCTCCTCGGCTTACCAACAGAGATCAGATTTTTTCCTTCAGAATAGATTCAGGGTTGAAATGTGATGGTGTTGGGCGGTCAATTCAAACCCCATTATTATTGTTATTGTTATTGTTACTGCTGCTGCTGCTAATGTAATCCACATGTTTCCGGTTGGATGTGTAAGAGTGGTCGTAACTTAAAACGCACTTCACCATGTTAGGTTGGGGAGGAGAAATCAAGTAATTAACATCAGCGTGTGAAAAGGATGAGAGGGGCGATAACATCGTCACCGCGCACCATGATCGCGTGCTATCTGGAAGAAGAAGAATGGAGTGTAGTTAAGATAATGATGTCCACCCACTAGCGACAGTGATGCTTGAGGAAGATTTCACATATCTGGAATAACTACAAAGGTGTCTTTGGTCTTTTGCTGGAGTTACTTTAGGTGGGGGGAGCTCTTTAGTAACTTTAACTTAAAATGAATTAATAATGAATAAACGAATTTATCATTGTATAACTTCAGGTTCATTTTTTATTTTGTAAGATTATTTCAACACGTCTCCTTCTTTGAAATACCTACGAGTATTTATGAGTGAATATGTACGAATCAGTTCTGATATCGCATTGAAGCTGTATTTTAAAATTAATTAAGAATGAGTAAAAAGGTTTATTATCATATAAGTTCATACTCATCCTCTATTTTATTTAATGTAAGATTATTCTAATATTTCATCTTATTTGTAGTTTTATTTATGTCTGTAAATATCTATTAGCAAAATATGTATGTATGAACTTGTTCAGTAGTTCTGATATCATCGTAAGTTTAAATTCACTGTACAAGTTTAAATTCAATTTTTGTTTTAATCAATGTCACATTAAATGATCCTTTCTTCACATGCCAGGTGTTTTTAAGAGTGAAGGCCTGCATAAATGTGCATGCTAGATGTGGAGTTTCACAGCTGAGCTCTATTGTTTACTTCAGTAACCTTTGAATTGATAATTAACTCTCCCTCGAATCTATTTACCACGTTCTCGTCCGCCTGGTGTCTTCCCCTACATTACGCAGGATATAAAAAATATTTGCAGATTTCTCCAGCAGGAGAAAATGATTATATTCAATGTTACCATCGTCGATGAGGTCCAGATGCATATGCATAAGACATCAGAGATATAATAATAGGTTATTTGTCATCGATCCTCCAACCTGGAATCGTACGGAATTTAAATAAAAAATGGGGATTTGTCTTGTAAACAATCACAAGACCATCTTACTGGATCTTGTACTAGAGAAAATTTTATGATATAAGCTAAATTCCAACTTATTCTTGGTTATATTCATTAACATTTTACGATTTACAAATTAATTAATTACAGGATATTTAGATCAAGAAACAATACTTATCCATTTTAAGTAAAGTTTTTACCATGTATTAGTTATCTTGTAATTTTAGAATTCGTAGGATTACTTTTTACTATCGTGTATAAGATTTTAACAAAATTCTTTTAAAAGTTTGATGTTATTGTAAGCATTCACAGCTAAAAATGTTATTCTAGAATCACAAATCATAGACTTGGTTTGAGAATGAAATTTGTAAGAGTTTTTATTATATAGAGTGTATTTTAATAAATGATGTAATGGAAGTAGATTCAAATCTTAAGTACATATATAAATTCAAAGTCCTTTTTTTTTCGAAATTTTTTTCTTCGGATATATTTTTCCAAAAATAAAAATTTATCTTGTACTAATCTATCAAATTGATCAAGTTCTTTAGCCCATGAGCAGATCGATCAAGTGCTAAGCACATTCAAATCAATCAAATATTAGGAAATATGTCGCTTTCATCAATACCATCCAATAACTAATATTGTATTAATTTTAGATGGGTATAACCAAATTAACCTGTTTTAATTATTTCGTTGATTTTCTGTTAATTCTAACAAATAATGTTTACTACATAGTATAATTATAGAATTATGGTAACTTAATAATCATATTGTACTAATAATAGGAAGTACAATTATTAATAGAATTGAGACTATTAATCAACACTCTCCCATGTGTGTACAGTACTTTTTTTTACTTTTAACAAGAGGTAAGGCACACGATTTGGTGTTTTAATATCATATTGAAAATGATTTCATATATCAATAAAATTCAATTAAGTAGTTAAATTTTTTTTTACTATATTATAAGTTCTTTTTAAATCACCGAATCATCTCTTGATGACAGTTCTTTCATTTTTAACATTAAATATGTTGAATACGACGATTTTAAATCACATGAATTTTCGCTAACTGCATGGTAGCGGGTAGCCCTCATTTGAATTAACGTTGAACATGTAAATTGATCTTTGAATTATAAAATTATTTTAAATATCAACTTAAAATCTCTTTAACCAAAGGGGTATTATTATAGTTATAGTATCATGCTTCGGAGACTACAAAATAGGATAATATTAAAAATAGAAGGCATACAAATATTTTTAATTTTTATTATCCAATTAAAAATCTTATTTTCGTACCATGCCATTTTCGTATCAATATGGGTCACATTCAATCATTTTTTAACCTTTACAGTAACTTTTATTATAAGCGTAAATATCAAATGGCAGATATTTGATATCAGTCACGTCGATCTTGTATGTTGTAACGAATTTTTCGATTTAATTTTAATATTACAGAAATCAACACTATAAATATATTTAAAAAATTGCAAGGAACGTAACGATAAAACCGTGCATTTATGGGTGTGGACGGTAAGGATTTGGGCGTAACTGTGAATTCACAAAAGGTGAATCAAAATGCAAGAGTTTAACTTAAAAAGAGAGAGGAATAAAATAGATAAGAGAAATCCGCTTCATTATATTTTTTCATTTTTAATTTTTAAAAGTATTTTTAAATTAATGATGATATGTATATTTTTTTTATTATTCTTTTTATTATTAAAATTACTATTTTTTCTCTTTCATTTTCAAAACTATTTTCCTAAAAATCATTTTTTCTACTTCCAGAAATTAATAAAAAAAGAAAAGAATGATCAAGTCTACATTGAATGATCAACTATTAGATTAATTAAAAACGAGATTTTAACAACAAGTGCATCAGCGGAAGTTAGCGATTCCAGGTAAAAGAAAATAAGAGAAAAATGTGAGTAAATATTTGGCTGATATCTTAAAGTAAGTTAAAAAAATAAAATAGTTGTGAAAGATCCACACAGCCTACAAGAAGACTAAAATGATGCATCTCGCAAAATCGATATGCAATCCAAAATTGAAGAAACTATTCAAAACAAAGAGCAATAAGTTAAGGCTACGAAAAGAAATTTCTCTCAAATTACAAACAAAAAAAGCTCTAAAAGTAACCGATAGAAAGATAATTAAAAAATAAATGATGAACGATTTGATCACACAGATCACGGAAATTATATTTAAAATATGTTTGAAAGAAATTTCAGTTAATAATATATAAAATTGTAGTTAAAAATTATAAAATAAATGAAATTAAAATTTATCAATTAATATGATAAAATTTTATTCGTTAAAATTGGTCAATTCTTTCACTTCACTCGTCCACATGCGGTTTTGAAAAATTTTAAGTCGAGAAGATTTTGCAGACCCGATGAATGATGACACGCGACAAGCACCAACCGCCCGTATTCCGAGAGGAAGCAGCCACCAGGCCAACTCGTTGGCGATCACATGTCACGAAATTTTTTTTTTTTTTTAAAAAAGGCTTGGGTGGGTTAAATTTGAATTTTGTAAAAGAAATGCATACATATATATATGGTATATAATACCGTGGAAGCAGTAAGAGTAAATTTATTATGCTTGGAGTTCACCGTTGCTTGTGTCACGTCACGTGATATCTCAGGCTATCTCTGAGCATACTGGTAACTGCTTCGTGATCAGGCACTCCAGGTCAGGATGGATGAATTTGGATAACCGAGGGTTTTTTTAATAATATAATAATAATACTATAGAACTTTGAAAATAACAAAAAATCGTTGTAAATGTCGACAGTGTGAAATGGAAGAAGCATGGGCCCAGGTGGTGCCATGCCATGGGACGCACACAAGTGTCACGTCCACGTCCGGTGGCGTGATTGCGTGATATCACTCATCCCTCCCACCACCGTACCATAGTTATAAATTCAAATGACAGGCGGACAGCACAGTCCGGGAAGAAGAAGAAGAAGAAGAATAATGGCCATCTCGGCCGCAGTAGACGACGCCGCCGCCGGAGCGGCAGAGCCTCTGATCCCCGGGCTCCCGGATGAGATCGCCGAGCACTGCCTCCTCCACCTCCCCTTCCCCCACCAGTGCCAGGCCCGCTCCGTGTCCTCCGCCTGGAACCGCGCCATCTCCGACCCTTCCTTCCTCCCCGCCAGAAAGGCCCTTCACCTCTCCCAACCCTACCTCTTCGTCGTCGCTTTCCATCGCACCGCCTTCCACATCCAATGCCTGTCGTTCGACCCCGGCTCCCGCCGCTGGCACCCCCTCGCTGCGCTTCCGCTCCAGGACCCCTCGCTCTCCCCCTCCGCCTTCGCGTGCTCGTCCATCGCGGCCAAGGGTGAGCTGTTCGTGCTGGGCGGGATGAGGGCGGACACGCAGGCGCCGCTGAGCAGCACCTACTCCTACAGGGCCGCCGCCAACTCGTGGTCGACGGAGGCGCCGATGCGGACTCCGCGGTCGCACTTCGCGGCAGGGTGCGTGGGGGGGAAGATCCTCGTCCTGGGCGGGGACGACCGCGAGTTGGGGCTGGGATCGTCGAGAGTGGACAGCTACGATCCGGAGGAGAGCAGGTGGAAGGAGTCGAGGGCGGCGATGCCGGGTAGGGCGCTGGGGAACTACGACATGGCGGTGGTGGGGGGGAGGATGTACGTGACGGAAGGGTGGACGTGGCCCTTCGACGTGTCACCACGCGGCGGCGTGTACGACGCGGAGAGGGACGAGTGGGAGGAGATGAGGGTGGGGATGAGGGAAGGGTGGACGGGGAGCGGCGTCGTCTTGGGCGACCGTCTCTTCCTCGTATCCGACTTCGGAGACCGCAAGCTCAAGGTGTACGACGACGACAGGGACGCCTGGGTGTGCGTGGTCGGACCCGGGGTGCCGGCGGGGCTGAGCATGCCGTTCACGGTCGCAGGGGTGGAAGGCAGCATATACGTGGTGGCGGCGGGGATGGACGTGGCGATGGGGCGGGTGGAGGAGACGGAGGGGGAGTGGACGGTGGAGTGGGAAGTGGTGAAAGGTCCCGTCGGCGTGAAGCATCTCTGCCCCGCCCACTCCCAAGTGCTCTGCGTTTGATGAATCGCTTCCATACACCACTCCGCTGCTCGTCCTTACCTCCCCGCCTCCCATAAGCGAGCCACAAGGGGAGCAGGCCTCCGCTCCTTCTTCCTCGGATCGGAGATCACTCTCTGTCGCACGGCCGGTGCCCGAAGCCGACGTGCTTTCCGGTCTTCGACCATCTCGTATTTGTTTTGTCCGGTTTGATTTATGTCTCGGAATGATTGATCGATCCCTATCCGTCGCATCATAGTTTAGGTGCGATTATTGTTACTTTAATGAAAGAAACGACAGATGAGACGAATAAATTATGGGTTAAGTGTAACCGAAGGAAGTGGTAGGACCCGGGACCCGGGACCCGGACGGACGAGCCATTCACCATTGTCCGTCGAGGATACTCCACTCCTCCCCTTATCTATCTTTGATAAATCACCGACGCTTTGCCTGTGACCGAAGCGTCAAACGTAAACTTCGAACCACAGATTTTGTTTTTCTTCTGTATTCCTCTCTCTCTCTCTCTTTGACTGCTTTTCCGTCTCTGTGCGTCGGTTGTCCGTGTTAGGCAGCGAGTGCTATGTGCTTACGAATGTTAGTCCCACTTTAACTTTCGTCAGTGTCAATAGAATTTATAAAATAAATTTAATTTTTATAAATCTTTACTTATTTGTATTTAGTTTATTTTTATTAATATTTGATATTTTTTTAGTTTAGGATAGAAATAAAATTTAAACTTACGAGAATCGTTTAGAATTCAGTTAATTTGAATTTTTTTAAAATTTTGAATTTGATTTAATTTTAAAATTTATTTTTATTTAAGAAATAAATTTTTATCAATTTATTTTTACCCATTTTACTTACATAAATACATTGTTAATTAATTTTAAGAGTTAAACGAAATTAGAATAAAAATAGTAAAATAAATAAAATTAAATTATATAATAATTAATACAGTAAAATTTGTGATCGGAGAGATGCGGCCACAGCTCAACTCCGTCGTCAAAGTAGATTCACTTCTGTACACATGGAGTGCTGCAGTCCTGTGCCTGCCCAACTCTCCAGATGAGGCGGGCGGGCGAGTGAAAAAGACTGCGGGTTCTGCAGAGGTGGATTGTTCAAAGTGATGGATCGACTTACGCTCCACTGTTGGGAAGTGAGTTGGGTGCTCTCGTTCTTTTGAACAACGAGCTAGCACTCCACTGCTTCATCCTTGACTACCATCGCTGCGAATCTATGCTTCCAAACTGATCCGCCACGGTACAAATGTTCTCTGAAACCTTCTTTAAAAATAAGCTTTACTCGATGCCGATCTTCAATTTAATCATTCAAATTAAAGACCTAGCTGTGGCAACTTACAAATAAGTCAGCAAAATTTTTACTTAATCCAACTACACATATACCAATTCCTGAGTCATCCATCAGGAGAGATGATTGGGTTGCATGACGTATATAATAGTGTTTGACAAGGCACAATGATGAATTGGAAGCAAGCTATAATCTCCCAACATCCCATGTTCTCCGCGGCAACAAGTGGGAGGACCAACCGATCATCTCATTCTTATCAGGCGGCACAGCGCAATGGGCGGCAGTGGGCTCCGGATTCAGGAAGAGATAGCAAGTAAGTAAACAGTCCCGGATTTTTTAAAAAAAAAAGAAAAGGGAAAGAAAGAAAGCATTGAATGATTTGGGTCTTGTGCTAATGGAGCTGGCATTAGTTCACAGTTCCAGCCAGATTCTTGCTTATCCATGCACCCACAGAAAGTAAGAATTCAGCAATATAGACATGAATGAGATGCCTGCCTGCATGCCTGCCCGCCTTTTCTGCATAAAATTTCCCTCCTTTGTTTTCTTTCTCTCAGCATACAAATAAATGTCGAGAAATTATTGATCTATTCATCTAATTAGCTTGGATGCTGTGAAGCTTCAAGTCAACTTTACAGAAAATTGAACCACCTCATTAATTTCTGTCTGTACTGGCAACAGATGCGTTACATCTCGTGTGCTAACTTCTGAAATTGTCTCTCCCATGGAGACCAGCACCAATACTTACATTGTGAGTGTGATTTGGAGCGAATCTTGCTGGAAACCCAACCAACACATTGTTGTAAAAAAGAAGAAAGGAAAAAAAAAAAAAAACCTTCATGGCAGTCTGAAAACTGACATACTCAACAAGAAATTATTTTCCAAACACACATGTTGGCATGCATGCATGTCTTAAAAATACAGAAATGTTTGTGGAAGTTGAAGTCAAGAAAAGAAGACATGGGCCCTTTGGTTAGTGTTGTAAGGCCCACGTACATAAGTGGCCCTGGGCCGAAGCCCAGTGCTAGTGGCCCAACAGAATCAGAAACTACATAATTCCAACCAATTTAACTAATTAAAATTGATCATAAACAAATCACTGATGTTTATCTAAACTATATATAGTCCACAGAAATTTAAGCATCCATGTCAAGGGATTCCTTATCCAAAGAAACCAACTAAAGAATGGAGACCACTGGACGCCGTCGGCGACCTCTTCTTGGGTCTAAGACTAAACAATTGTTAATTAAGACTTTAAAATCTCGATTAGGTGTCTTGCTCCATGTGTGTGTGTGTGTGTGTGTATAATCAAATCCAGCTCAACATTGTGTGCTGCTTCCTAAACCTATGGCTCTAACGAAGAAGACTGGCCACATGCATGATTGTGATCAGTTAATTAAGCTTTGAAAACCAAGATACGTACCATAATGGTAAATGACGAGCGAATAAAGAAAGTGTTAGGCCGGCAAATTAATCAAGTACAACACTAAACAACACTAATCTATTGTACATCTGTGGATACAAATTTAAATACTCATGAAGGGTGTCAATGAGCCATGTTGGGCCGACTCATTTTGAATTTTTACAGGTCCAACACTCTTCTGACATGTTGGACCGTATTTGACTTTTCAAATGATGGCCCAAGAACGGTCCATTTAGACTCGAGTCGTGTCAGTTTGGTTTAATATAGTTTAATTTTTTAATTATTTTTATTTTAAATTTTTTTAATATAATATTAATTTAATTTATAAATACTAAAAGACGGTTAAAAAAAGGATTTAAACTCGTAACCATGTATTACCTATTGACAAACTCAAATTACTAAATTATATACAATTTATACAATATAACAAAAATATATTAAAATAAATACACAATTTTAAATAATTACAAAATTATTTTCGTGTAAACACAAAAATACAAACATGTGGTTTAGGCACTATCTATCAAACCGTATTATATTGATCAATAATATAGTTCGATCATGCTAAAACATGCTAACCCAATTGACACTCTTGATACTTAGAGGGTAGATTAAGTGCGTGTATTAAACAAGAGATTAATCAGTAATAAAGCAAGAGATTTTAATTTGTCATTTAAACAACTAAAATAATAAATTATTGAGGGTAAAGTTGGTTAAAAGCATATATCAAATTTTAACGGCATGCGAGAACAATATTTGTCTTCATGACCACACGTGTTAAAACAAGTGGCGTAATTGATTCTATAAAAATTTAGGGATAAATTAATGGTATACGTGTATTTTTTTAACTGTGATATTTTTGCATTTACCGTCGATTTCAGTAACGTAGGTACGTGTAATCTCCCCTCTAAAACGGAAGGTTTAATTCAATGGAAAAAATAAATTTGGCCGACAATTAATATTACATTTATCACCCCGGCTCTATATTAATTAATGTAATATAATTAAATTATGTTGCCTGATAATTAAATGTAAATTAATTATAGAATTATATAAAAAATCAATTACATCATTTAAGGTCACATATATTGAATTAAAATGTACCAATTAACGATAAAATTTGACTGTATTAGATTGTATTGGTTCAATTAAGCATAATTTAATTGACAACAAGAAGGTCTTCTGTGATCGTTACCAACTTGAACTCCCTATACTAATGCAAAGGTTGCATATGATCGATGTTGTCTTCTTACATCTCTTAGCAACTACGTATCTCTTCTTACATCTCTTCAAAGGAACTACTAAGATATGTGATTTGATGTTAGAAAAGGAAAGAAATCAAAAAGAGAAATGCTAGTTTGTTTATATTCGATCTTTAATTAATTTCGTGCAAAGTTGACTTTGTTTGGTGGAAACTTACATGTTAATTAAGTTTGAAGTTTATATTTTTTTTAACTGATACAATTCTTGAAGTGAGAAAATTACTTTTTATTTTTACTTCTGACAATTATAATGAAAATCATTACTATCATTATATTTTTTATTAAAACATATATTTTATATAATAAAAATTCTTATAAACTTTATTTTCAAACAAAACCTTAAATTTCATTTACTTGTCTTCATGCCACTTTAATCTGTACGTATGAAATATCACTAAAGCCAATAATAAACAAAAAGATATTATCAAGTTTTTAAAAAGTATAAACATATTGAAATCTCGGTTACGTATTCAAGAGCTATGAATTGCATGCTTAATTATTTCACAAGTCCCTCTTTACCGTCCAATCCATCGAAGTTGAGTTGAAATTTAAGTAATTAATTAAGAAGGATTTGTATATTTAAAATTAATAAAAAATTATATAAAATAATAAAAATTTTAATATTTTACATAATTTTTTATTAATTCTAAATACACAAACAATATAAGCAAACTGGTTAGAATTTCTCTTTCTTCGACCTTTTCCTGCATCGAATTGCATGTTGCAGGTAACATCCCTTACACCACATTCTTAGTTAATTATTAAAGAAATATGTTTTCAAAAATATAATTATTAAAAAATAAAAAAATGTTAATTTTTTATTTTAAAAAAAAATCGTGTTTTTTTGTGCACGAATAATAGAATTAAAATTAATTTTCATTTTTTCTTTTATTTTCTATATTTTTTCTTATTTACCTTTCTGTTAGGTCACAAAATGGATGCGTTTCGGATTGTCGTAAGTAGAGGTAGAGTTTTTAGCGTTTGAACTCAGTTTTACGGATAAATAAATTTTATTTCTAAATTTAAAATATTAAAATAATTACGTGCTGCGAAGCAAATTTGATTATATTGACATAAACATCTCATATCGTAAAAGAAGAGCAATTACAGCTACGTACGTTCGTCTACGTATTCTCAGTTGCCCGACCGTAATATTACAATATTTATGTTTTATAAGTGTAAACTTTAAATTTTGATTACAAGAAATTAAGTTATAATTCCTGGCATCACTCGTTTAATTAAAAATTCAATATACAAGTTGATGATTGATTTTTTATATAATTTTGTAATCAATTTATTTTTAAAACGGAAAAATATCTCTGCATTTTCCTTTTTCCGTGCACAAGTTGTATACAAGCGTCACTTCCATTCTGTTGGCGGTTTCTGTGCTCTCTCCTTCTCTCTTCTTCAACACAGACCGTGACAGACGAGCAAGGAGGGTTTTCGAGCCAGGGAAGAGGGCGAGCTTCAACGGGGAGATCACGGGCACCCTTCCATTTCCAGCGCTGCCGCATTCAGCAGTCCAGCGGGCGAAGATCGCGGTGGCCTTACGCGGATCGAGGGGAAGATCGCGGGCACCAGCGCGAATTGGGACGAAATCGCAGGTGATTAGGGCGGAGATCATGGGCAGCCGGTGCTGACTGGGGCGGAATCGTAGGCGTTCAGCGCGAATTGAGTGTGTGGAGGCTGTGCGTGCCCCACGCGGGTAAGTCGGGCACCTGACTCGGGGATCGGTCTTCCAATTCCCAAATCGTACGTTTGATCTTCTGCCCACGATGGAGATTCACCTGATGATTTGCTACTCTTATTGAAATGAATGGGAGATATGAGGTGCGTTTGTTTGTTGTTTCATTTACAGTAAAATCAGTTTTAAGGGGTTTGTATTAATAGAATTGAAGAGATTTTAACGAGTGAGAATTTAATTTCGTTTAATTTAAGTATTTGTATGATTTTTTTATAGTAAAATTTAATTTTTTTACGAAATTAAATTTATTTAAAAGTCAATTCGAAATTCAATTTCAACATCTCGTGAATTAAGCAAAATCTCTTTTGTTAATTTCAACATCTCCTTTCTGTAAGACATCCAATTATGTAGTTTTTATATCTTTAAAAAATGTCAATGATTAAATTTTAAAATATATTAATTTTTTATTATTTTTAAAATAAAAAATAAATTCAATTCTTTCTGATTCCTTTATATACATAAATAGTAAAATTTTAAATTTTTTTCAATTTTGTGTACAAATACCTCTTCATTGAATTTAATTTTATTTTGACTAAAAAATGAATTCTTAATTTTTAATCTAATTTTGTATGCATTCATGGACTCTTAATAATAGCAAATAATTAAAGTTAGAATAGTAAAATAAATAATATTAAAGTTATATTTATGAAAAAATTTATTACATAAAAGTTTATCTAAAATTAAAGTTAGAATTTTTAAAGTTAAAACAAATACGATCATGGAGCCTCCAACCGTACTGAGATGTAAGGAATCATCGAACCCTTGTCCTGTCCATGAGTAGGCATGTGTTGTCGTCTATGTTAAACAACGAGTTGTCTATATATAGAAAATTTTCTGAAAAATAACAAATTATAAGGTATGCCTTATGATAGTATAGGATATTGTGCAGTTTGAATCTTCTGATGCCAAGATAAAAATTAGAGTTACCTACTTTAGAAATAGTAAGATGCTCTCCATTTTTTAGCCATTGTGAGGACAGAAGATCTAAATATTTGAATTTCCTAGTTCAGAAGGTACCCATTTCTGTATACCATGTGCTGTGATCGAGGTCATTGGATTTGTTCGCAACTGTAGGTACAAGTTTTTTTTTCCCCATAGAATGACAACCTTTGCAACTCATATTGAGCCTTTGATAGTAATAAATGGCTGAGGGTCGATGTACCAGCTGTTTCCTAAAGGTTTTTTTAGATTCTCCTTCTGAAAGAGGTAGCTAATTTTCCACCTTTAAATTGAATTTTGGATGTTCCAGCATAGTTTTAGAAGATTGTTTTTCATTCACATGGTTTTCTTCGACTGTCAACATTCAATGAAGTTCCTTGATTGTGAACTTGTTGATCTTGCATGAACAGATAAGGTAAATGACCATCATTCGGAATAGAAGTTGAAGTTAATTTCATGACTGTAATTGAAATTAATAAAAAATTATATATTAATAATAATAATGATATTAAGAATAATTTTAAAAGTTAATTAAAATTGGCCCAACCTTAGGTAACAAGTACCCGGTCCTCTGTACACCATTTCTTGAGGTCAGAATTCTGAATACTAAGGATGCGTTCAAATTAGAAAACGCCAAAAAAGATAATTTGTTCTGTATATATAATTTGATGGGTATAAAGCAGGTAATGCTGCTAATTACGAGCGGTGTGCTTTCGATAAAAGAGCTACCACCAGTGCAACGAGAAGATCACGTGACTGGCAATCTTTCCCTTCAACCGCAAGCACAGGATCAAATGATGCTGTCAAGCAAAAAAATTTCTAATAATAAATACAATGAAAGTTTTCTTAAGGATGTTCTGGCTATTGTAGATCAAAACAATGGAGAGCTGAAGGAGGGATAAGAAGAAGAGCTGAGGAAAGAGATGAAAAACGATTCTATTATTACGGATCAGACATAATCTCCCAGAAAAAAATAAATTACAGATCAGACATAGCTGTTTATATATACATATTTACTGTAACATAATGCTGACATGGATTAACACGAGCCACTACATTAAAACAACCTCTAGAAAATTGGTTTTAATGTTACCAGCATGCGATCAATACAAAATCGCATTTATCATTGTATTCATAAATAATATTCTTAGAAGTACTCTTAACTTAATGACATATACATTCTTCAATTTACTTTTTTTATCTCTTCTTTCTTCTTTAATCTTAAAATTATTCTTCTAAAAATTATTATTATTTACTCTCATAAGTACTCCCCTAGGATAAATAAGACAAAATCGTATTCAAATTCAGAATTTCTAAATTGGATTCTTCCAAGATTCGGCATTATCTGAATTCAGATATCACAAACATTATTGAAAATACTTGCATTTCGAAGGATGATTCGGGATGAATATAGATTAATTTCCATACGTAGTTGTATCTAGCAAGAATGCTTTCCGCCGAGTCTTGCAAACATTTTTTTCTTAGATTGCCTTGTATTAATTTCTTAATAACAATCTTAACCACTGAATCGCATCAAGCCGTGTTCCTTTCACTGCCGAATGGTTTTAATGAAGTGGTATTATCGCTTTCAGAAAAGAAGGTTATCACCGTCATCATCGAAACAGCAAGACTAATTATTTTCATGTACTAAGGAGAAAATAATTTACAGCAGTAGCAAAAGGAAACCATTGAATTATGATCCGATTGCATTCACCAATGAACAGAAGAAACGAAGAAAAAAAAAAGGATTAGGAGTTTGATCATTTCATCTCATTCGTGTAAATGTAAAACAAAACCGATAGTGGTACATAGGGGAACTAGAATGGACCCACCACTATCCAGATGGCGGCGGCAGCGGTGGTGTTGGACCGACGGAATTGATGTCGAATCAGGAGAAGGCAGGCGGAGGAGGAGGCATTGGATGCAAGCTGGAGGTAGTAGCCTGACTACCGCTGGCCGCCGCCGTCGTGGCTCGCGTGATAAAAGGATGCTGGAGCAGATGCATCGCGGAAGGCCTGTTGCCCGGCTCCTTCTGCAGGCAACAGGAGATAAAGTTCCGGAACTCGGTCGACGCCGTGGCGGGCGCCTGCGGCGGTGGGGAGTAGCAAATCGCGCACATGAGGCTTGCCCAGTCGCCCTGCCGGCCGACGTCCCCCAGAGGAAACCTCCCCAAGTAGAACTCCAGAATGCTCAAGCCAAAGCTCCAGATGTCGCCGGCACAGCCGTCGTACCCCTCGTTGAGATCGGTGTTTATCCTCTCCGGGCTCATGTAGGCAATGGTCCCGACAGAGGAGTTGCATGGGTCCATGGTCTGAGCGAGGATGGTGGAGACCCCAAAGTCCGCAATCTTCACCTTTGTGAGGCCGTCGAAGAGAAGGTTGGAGGGTTTGATGTCCCGGTGGACGATCTTGCGTCTGTGGAGGTAGGCCAGGCCCTGGAGAACCTGGGAGGCAACGTCCGCCAGGACGGCCTCCGATGAGATCCACTTTTCCTCTAGCGAGCCGCCGTTCATGTACTCCAGCAGGATCTGGATCTCCCCCGCGTTGTCGTACATGCCGTGGCAGCGGACGACGAAGGGGTTATCCGCCCTGAGGAGGATCTCGATCTCCCGGCAGATCCGGAGGCGGACGTCGTCGTCGTGGTTTCCGTACACGACCTTGAGGGCGTAGGTGCGGCTGGTGAGCCGGTGGCGGACCATCCAGACCGTGCCGCCGGATCCGGAGCCGATGCGACGGATGCGCTCCAGATCGGAGGGCTGGGGATGGGAGGTGGAGGCGACGGAAGGGACAGAGGAGGGGTGGTGGGGGATGGAAGTGAAGGAGGAGGAAGGGTTGGCGTTGACGGAGGACGGAGCTGAGGTAGGTGGGAGTGGGAGGGGAACGGCGAGGGAGGGGTCACGGGGAGGGATGGGGAGGGGAACCAAGTCCGGCCGGCGACGCCGGCGGGAGGAGTTGCTGGCGGTTTTGCCGGCGGCCAGTCTCATGGTGACATGCGATTGGGAATCAGAGACCAACCGGTTCGGGCTTCTTATTTTCGCGGACAGAGAGAGAGAGAGAGCGAGGATTCTCGGAAGATGAGGACGAGAGAGTGTGGCTATCGCAACAGATTTGTTTTTCTCGCTCTAACACGTATTCGTATATAAAATTTTGATCTAATTTTTCAAAATATCGTCTATAATTTCACAGCTGTACCATTTTAATTAATATAATGTCTACCTAATCGTCAAAAAAAAAAAATCATCTACACGTCGGAAGTCTTGCACTGTTTTCTGCAAGTATCTTCGGATAGTGTTGTCAATCGGATCGTGTTAGTATAGTCTGGTACGAAAAAAAATTTGTGTCATAGGTCATGTTTAGGCTAAACCCTCAGGTAGTTCGTGTCGTGTCTGTATTGCCTAAATTTCAGCACGAAATAGACACGACCTGGCCTAGCACGAAACTACGATGTGGGTTGTCGAGGGGGGGCGGGAACGGGTCGCAGGAGGGGGGGGGACCGGTCGCCAGGTTGTGCAGCCGACATGGGTGAACGGTCGTGTACGCATGCGGGTGGGTGGGCTGGGGAACCGTGCCTGAGTTGGCCATCGGGTCATTGGATTGACCACCATGTCATTGGACCAACAATCAGGTTGCAACGTCAGGTCCCGAAAAGAAGAGTCGAAGAGAGAGGTGGGCTGTCTGAGGGGGCAAGGGGGAAGGCCGTGTGGGCCGGTGGGGGGAACGGTCATCGAGTTGCGGGAGGGGGGGACCAATCGTCGGGTCGTGCAGCCGGTAGGGTGAATAGTCGTGTGCGTGGGTAGGTGGGTTGGGGAACTGTGCTTGGGTTGGTTGCCAGGTCATTAAGTCGGTCGTCGGGTCATTGGGCCGACAGTCGGGTTGTGATGCCAAGTCCTGGGAAGAAGAGCCTAAGTGGGCTGTTGGAGGCGGTGAGGGGGAAGGCTGTGCAGGTCGGCAGGGGGAACGGTTGTCGGGGCGCGGGAGGGGGGCACCAATCGTCGGATCGTACAACTGGCGAGGTGAACGATCACGTGCACGAGAGGGGGTGAATGAGTCTTGCAACCGGCAGGAGGGACGGGTCGTTGGGTCATTGGATCGACATCCAAGTCGTGATGTCGATCTTGAGAAGAATGTTGTTATTTGTTAATTAAATAAATATTTTTTTAAAAATTAATTATTAATTTAAATATTAAATATATATAAATAATAAATTAATTAAAAAATCGTAATGATCAAAATCGTACAGTTGACCGACACAAATAGTATTTTTTCATGTCATACTTGAGTTGGCAGTGTGGACCATGCCGTGCCGACACAGGTATAACACAAGTTGATGCTTCTAGTTAACCTCCTCAATTTTGTATGCATTACCTTAAATTTTAATTTTTCGTAATTTAACTTTTGTGTTACACAATTTATGACTTCATGGATGGTCGTTTATCTTGATATAATTTTATTTATAATAAAAAAAAATCTTCAGCCCGTTCGTGACATCTTCCTCTCGCCTTCCTTCGACGTCACCAAACCCTGACGTAAATGAGTTTACTCTTTCTTCCGTTAAATCCTAACATCTTAGTGATTTAAAAGTTTTTTTACTAAAAATTTATAATTTTAAATCTAAAATGGTTGGATAAGTCGAATCTAATTAAGGCTGACAAGTAAGTAAAATCGAATAAATTACAAGTAAAAAACATCAATTTTTTTATATGAAAAACTTTTTTGGTGTAACGAAGAAAAATCATAAAATCTATTGATTTATCTTTAAATTTCTTATTATAATTAAATGAATACAAATAATCTTTTTTAATAATTAATTAAAGATATTACGCCTAAATCTCAATAGCACTATCAACAACATATGTAAACAAAAGGTAAACAAGTTTTACCTTGTTCAGCCTCTTATGTTCTAAATAAATATATTGTTACTCTACAACTCCTAAAATTACAAAACTCGATAAAAATGAAGTTCCACGAGTTTTTAATTTACCAACAAAATTTTGGTCCAAATAGACTTTATTTCACCATTTAAAATAAAACTTCTCCTAAAAGTACATATTGTAAAACTATAGTAACAATTTTCTTCTAAAACTTTCTTCGTATTTGGCTTCACACTAATCTAATCCTCGATTCAATCATCCAAAACGAAGAATAACTAGTCGGAAGTGAGTTATCCAACAACAAACACCTTTTCAATCAACTCTATGATCAAAATAATGCAGCGGCTTAATTGCCTTAAGGAAAAATAGTCAACGGCTCTTCTTCTTTGCAAAATATATTATTTTCTCTTTCCTCCTCCAGAACCATAACAGGAATATATAGTAGATAAATTACATCAAGATTTTTACAATATAATAAAATATCATAAGCAGATCAATTATAACAATTTCGTTCAAATGTTTTTATACTATTATTATCGTACAAATTTTTATATGTAAACTTATACTACAATACTTATTATATAATTTAACTTTATTTATTTTACTACTCACAACTTTAACCTTCATAATTAACTAAAGTTAAAAATAAACGAGACCATAGACTTTTCTTCACCCCCTTTCACATGTACAAGCATGAATACAAGTGTCATGTTTGTTTTCAATTTTACTTATTATGAAGTCAATAATTTACAAATTATTACATGTCATCGTTATTATATAAACTATAATATATAAATTATTATTACATTGTTTACTGTAAATTTTATTTTATTTATTTTATTATTCTCAATTTTAACTTCGAGAACATCACTATATAGTAAATGAAATCAAAACAAACAATTACCTCTCCTACTTTTTCTCTCTCACACACCAACGTTGAATTCCTCTAACATCAGTTGAGCTTCCCATTCCTTACACCTAAATTTTTTTGTGTATTCAAAAAATAATTTGTTGAAAAATTTGATAATTTTAGAAAATAACTTTCAAAAATAATTTAAAAAATAATTTTTTTAAAAAGAATTTCCTTACATTTGTGCATGTTAAAGAAAATATTTTTTGCATTTTTGTAATTGATAGAAAATGAAGAAAATTTTTATAATACAATATAAACTTATGTAATAATATAAAAATTATCAAATATTATATAAAGAATCAACTACATAATGTTTTACAATTCAAATGTACCAATACATTTATATAAAATACTTTGATCATAATTTTTCTAAGAAAAATACATTTACATATACTTTAATTGAAAATTTAAGCACAAAAATAATAACTTAACAAATAATACACTTTGTACATATTGAAAAATGAAGAATTATAGACGTACAATATACTTATTTGATAATAATATACTTATTAAACAAATAATAACAATCAATAACTTGTATCAAAAATAAACAGATCAATAAACCCTTCAAAAACATACTAGATTGATAAAAGTTGTGAAATTGGATGTAAGATATGTACGGAGAAAGAGAGATAAAAGGTTGGGAAAAAAATTTCAAAGAATTTAAGATTTGAAAATGTTTTCTCTATTTGCAGAAAATATTTTTTTATTTTTCAAATGTATAAATATTAAAAAAATAATTTTTTTTTCTATTTTTCAAGAAATATTTTTTCTGGCGTACAAAACTCCCTAAAAGGTCGTTTATTTTTAAATTTTGACCATTTCCAAAACACAGCATCTCACAGTGAAGTCATCAAACAAATACTTCACTCTAATTACCATAATACCATTCATCATCATTGCTAAAAAACTCTCTCACAAAGCAACAAAATCAAAACCCCAAATTTACTATTTTTAAATTTACATACTTTACTCCAATCATCGTTACTATTTTTAAATATATACTTGAAAACTAATTTAATATATAGTTTATTAATGTTAATCTTTCTATGATTTATTGTTATATGTTTCTATTAAAATTACATTTAATAAATATTAGAAATTAACAACTAAATTTATAATGATAATACAAATCCAAAACAACTTTCTATTGATGTAACTATTGATGAAACAAATCAAATTGAAATTATTGATATCAAATAGAATATTCATTTGTATATATACATTATGTCAAATATATCAAAATAACACAACAAAATAACATTCTTTTGATTGTAGAGGAAAACGCATAATTTTATTGTATAATTCAATTTACAGGTGAAATAAAACTAAAATTATTGATATCTTTACTTTTAAAATAAATAAATAAATCATTGAAACAGATTGATTCAAATCAGACTATTTAAATCGTTAAAATAAATCACAATTTGCTCTTAATAAAAGTAATTGGCGACATCATTAAAAAAACAAAATAAAACAACGGCCGGTTTTAAACAAAGAAACACATCTTTCACGTCTTTTGGCGCGTCTTTCAAAAAAACGCGAAACACGTCCGCTTAGCGCATTTTCTCCGTCATTCTGCATCAGGAATTGCGCAGAATCGACTCCAAAGTTGCAAAAGTGATTTATGATAAATTATATGATTTATATTAAAACAATATATATATAATTTATGATTAAGTATTTTAATATATTTTTTAATGTAAATTATTAAAATTATTTATTAAATATTATTATAGATTATTATAATATATAATAAAAAAAAAAATATATATAATAAAAATTAAAATTACTTAAAACAAACAGAACCTAAAGTTACGCGGTAAAGGAAAAGAAAGATAAAAAATTACGTAAGTCGGCGTCTACAAAAATTTTCATACGAAAGTCCCTTTATGATAATAGGTCGAGATCCACCTATGAATTTATAAAAAATCAAAGATTGTTAGGCAGCTTTTTTTTAAGGTCATTTCATTCAACATTGGAAATTTTATTTTAAAAATTGACTAATGAAAAAGACTTATAACTAATTTAAAGATCTCGATTTCACTTAATATTTTTAATATAAGACTATTTTTTCTAATATCAAGAATAAAGAAAACTTTTTTTAAAAGATAAAAATATTATTAAAAGGTAGAAATCGAAGACCATGAGATGTTAAAAGAGACTAAAGTTTACAAAAAAATAAACGTGACAATTAGATAGTGTCCAATTAAGTTAACATCACCTAATATAAATGAACAATGTTGTTAACTGATATAACACAGTTTGACAAATCATACTTAGGTTTGTATGGGTTTGTGAATACGTTTTTATTTTTTTATTTTATTAAAGATTAATATATTATTAATATAATTTTAAATATTAACGTAGATGAGTTTCAAACCTACAACCATGTATCATTTGTTAAGAGTCTTAAATCACTATGCTATATACAATGTGTATAATTAAAAATAATATATTAAAATAACTATAAAATTATAAAAAATTATAAAATCATTTTCATATTGTATCAAACTGGATCACGTGACAATACAAAAATTCCAAAGACTAGCTCATGCATGGCCCGTTAAATCATGTCTTATTGACCTAATTGAGCATAGTTCAATTAACATGTCTACTTAAGTTACATCACAACGTTTTCTTTCAACACATTGGTCGACACAATAGGTGGGTCTACATGATACAATACAAAAATAATTATGAAATTTTTAAAAATTGTGTTTTTTGTATATTAAAATATTGTACTTTTTAATATGCTTTTGATAAGTTATATACATTATATATAGTGATGGTTTGAGTTTGTTAATCGGTGATATGAGATCGAATCTCAATTTTAATCATCTTTTAGTATTTATAAATTATATTAATTTTTAATATAATTAAAAAATTAAACTATATCAAACTAAGTCAACACAATCTGATAGAGTCCGAATGAACCATACCAACTAGATCACTGATTGAAAGGTTAAACATGATCCGATACAACCTACTAACATGTTTAGTAAAAAACTAAAAAGACAGAGAAGAGACAACTTGAAAAAGAACAAAAGATATCCGCGTCAAGCATTGTATATACATCACCACCTACTTGTATAACCCACCAGTTAAAGTACTGTTATCTGTCACCACTCAACCATTATTGACCCACCTATATGCCCTGGTTCTAATTGGTAAACTTGATATGTTCATTCACGTAACTTAATTACATCTAAACTTTATTGTTATCTGCATGTTGCTTTTTTTTGTTCATCTTTTGTGTTTGTAATTCTTACCTGTACTTGACTTTATTATACAAAAAATCAATTTCACCATTTAATTAAGCTGTGTGTATGAACCATTTAAAACAAAACTCGATCATTTTGAAAGAACGATATATGTGGCTAAATTTTGATCCTACACTTGTTTAATTAATTAACTGACTCCTCAACTATCATGTCAAGTGAAAAACACCACCTCTGCCACCCCACCAACATTCAAAGATATATATTGGGGGCGGAGTGATAGTGTAAGCTCATAATTAATCTAGTAATATTATAAGCCGAGCATGTGGTTGATCTCAGGAAAAGGGAAAGAACGAGTAGGAATTGAGTTTGGGCAACGCCAACATAAAAAGGACTTGCCTTACTTAATTCTGTCAAAAAAAGCTTAGCTTTACTGCACATAATCAATGACAAGGTGTGAATGCTAACTCGCCGTTCAAGTTCTGGAATCTAGTTCCTTTCTTCCTCAAGAGAGACTTTTACATGTTGAGTTGGGCATTATCACTGTTTGTACATTTTAAATTAATAAAAAATTATGTAAAATGATAAAAAAATTAATTAAAATTTTTATCATTTCATATGATTTCTTATTAATTTTAAATATATGTGTGAAGGAATTGTTAAA
>JAMKPZ010001583.1:0-64201 GCA_024699675.1 Amphibolis antarctica | reverse complement strand
TGAGCTCAAAATTTTTTCTATGTCTTGATTTTTCTTTTTTTTCCCTAGATTTTCAATACACACAAATTGACAATTTCAAAGATTGAGAAGAAAGTTAAATGATTATTAATACATCAGCTATTTTATTGTTAAATGTTCACAAAAATATATTTTTTAAATAGGTGAATACTCATCAATTTATTAAATATTAAAACGAAAATATCAAAATGTAGGCGGCCATAGTGTACCTAGGGTGGCTTGTTGAAATGATGGAAAAAAAAGATGAGAATTCAATTTTGGATGAAAAATAGAAATAATAAGAAATGACAAGAAATGAATTCTCACCTTAGGTATACACATAATGAAAATAACAAGAATTGAAATTATAAAAAGTAAATAATTTTAGAATTTAATATGATTAATCTTTGTAATTTAAATAAATAATATTATTATGCTAAAAATAAATAATGTAATAAAAAATTATAAGACATTTTGTAAAATAAATTATTAAATATTCCTTTAATAAAGGTAATGCCCATGTGAACAAACATTTTCATAATATAAATAAATATTTCCATGAAATAAACTCCTTTTTTTTACTTTTTTTTCCTTTATTTTTGTTTCACCTTTTTCCATTTCTTCCTTTCTTTCTTTCTTTTTCTTTTCTTTTTTCATTGCAACTCAAGAACCCATCAAAGAGAGCTTTTCTTTGCTTTTAGCGAAGACAAGGGTGAGATGATTGGTGAGCATAAGCAAGTGAGCGTTTTTGTTGATGGATTTGTAAGCAATTGGTGAATGGTAAGTACATAGGCACAAACTAGTCACAAGTGAGCAAGGGTTTCGTTGGCACGAGGGATTTAAGCGACAATGGAATGAGAGGACATGTAGGGGAGTAAGTGAGAAAAAAAATTTCATCTTTGTAATAGTATTACTTTTTGTGGAAAATTTCATGTACAAGTATTGCAAATTGAATTCTCATTGTTTCTATTTCTCACTGTTTCCATTATTTCCCACTACAGGCACCATATATGTGTACAATGCAAATAACAGTACGTGGTCTCCTTCCAGCTTTTGTCTTCTTTCACATCATCTTTTCCCACATTATCCTGCTCTTATTCCTTTAATAAAAGTATTGTCCATGTAAACAAATATTTTCATAATAAAAATAAATATTTCCATAAGATAAACTCCTCATTTTTTTACATTTTTTCCTTTATTTTGCTTTTACCTTTTATCATTTCTTCAACACTGTCCTCTTCTATGTCGTCCTCTCCTTTGTTCTTGCTTTGCTCTTTGCTTCTATATGGTTCTCTCACACCTTATATATATCCTCTCCTTCTTCTACTCTGTTCTTTCTTTTCTAATGTTTCTTCCACACCTTTCTTTCCTTCTAACAAATCTTCTACAACTTTTTTGGTAACAAGGTGTTCTAGCTATGAATACTACAAGGATTAAGAGTGAAATCCTGTTATCAAATGGACTTGGACTCTATAGTGAATTGTGAGATAAAAATTTGTAAATAGGAATTTATACATGTGATGATGATAATACATAAGAGTTTATGTAAAATTTAAGTTAAAATTAAAAGATCATTATCAAATAAAATCAAAGTGTAAATTGTATATATGATTAAAAAGAAAATACCCTTTGTTAGACATTTATTTTTTATTTGCAACTTAAAGATACCCAAGACATTGATGTTGCAGCAGCAGCAGCAGCTCTATCTTACAAACTTATATTAGGTGATTTTGAATACAAACATCATTTATCATATCAACTTACTCATCCCATGAAATTCGTGGCATGCTATTGTTTAATCAATACACAACTTGCTTTGACTTTTATTTTTTTAATGAAACTTTCATTTTTAACTGTAACACTAGAACATATCTTTCTTTATGTGATAATCATATATAATATCACATATTTTTCAATCATGAATTGGATTTTTCATATTATGTTACTTGAAGAAAAAATCTTTACAATTTGGACAAAATATATAAGATACATCAAAAAATATTTTAACATGATATGTTTCATAATGATATGTTTTAACAAAAGTATCTTCAATTTTTATTTTGACAATAAATTTCTTTTTACTTACATTTTATCAAAATATTAAAATAAGTCCAACAACACATTGAGATCGACTTTAATTAACTTTAAGAGTGAATAAAGTTAAAATTAAAACTAATTTACGAAGTTAAAACTGTACTAAAGGTTATATAACATGTGTTGCAATAAAGAAAAAGTCAAAAGTATGATTATTTAAATAAATTAAATAAATTTGATATGTATGAAATTTTTGTAACATTTATCACATGAACTATTTACGACATAATCGGCTTGTGAAGGTATCATTTATTTATGAGTTTTTATTATGTATCATTATTTTTCATTATATATTACAATGATAATATTTAATAAATAATTTTAATATTTTATATTAAAAATTATACTAAAATATTTACATCGTAATTTATTATGAATATCACATTATCTAATTTTATTTCTTAAGATGTGTTTATTTAAAAGGTAAAATTAGATAAGTTGAAATTTACTTTTTTAAAAAAAAATTATACGTAAATATTTTAATATAAAATATTAAAATTATTTACTAAATATTACTCTAAATTACTATAATATATAATAAAAATAAAAATACATAATAAAAAATTTATAAACAAATAAAACCTTAAACAACCACACGAATGATTGGTACCCGATTTCTGGAGAGATGGAAGAAAGGTCGACAGCCGCGGGAGCGGAAGCGGCAGGTTCGCCGGAATTCCACCACGCCGACGATGTTCCGGCCGAGGCGCCTCGTGACGGGGGGGCTTATGGGGAACCGCCGACCACCGCCGATTCTCGAGACCCGGCGGACCGTGACGGCATCCTGATGGCACTCGAGGTGGTGGAGAGGGACTCCATCGCCATCGCCGAGAGCTTCGCGTCTCTCTTCTCTTCCCTCCGCCTGGCCCTCTCGGAGGTTCTTATCCTCTACCCCGACTCCCTCGGTCGTTGTGCACTACCGTGTGATGTTAGTTCCTAGATGCGATTGCTTCAAAGGGATTCTTGCGCGTCGTACGTATGCAAACACATAGTTAACTCTCGTGAGTGATTGTTCGAGCGAATACATCGAAGAGATTTGCGGATTGATATGATCTGGCTGCTATGGTGCTATGCGATCGTTATAGATCTGCTAAAACCAAGTGAAGCAGTGAAGCCATGTGTAGATAGGTGATGCACGATATAGCTGGAAACTGAATCAAGCAAATCGATGTTTGCTTCGTAGGTGAATAGGTAAAACACCATATACGCGGACTACTGAAATATTTGGGAAAGGCTTTTACATAATTTATGGCTTTATGCATGGAAATAGGACCCCGCACAAGGTAAAGTACTTTCCATTCATTGGTTATTAGGAGCTTCCTGCTAACGTCTGAGTCAAATATGCTTTTCAAAATGTGTTCCAGATCAGTAGATGTTCGCCAAGGGAGTGGTGATTCTATACAAAAGAGTGACTCGTAAAATTGGGAAAGCATTAAAACGTTTGGTTTCATAATGCTCACTGCAGACATGCTGTAGTCACTTTCTATTATTATAAATTTATTCTGTAAATTATTTTTCCCCACAGAAAAATTGAATGCACATGGTTCCCATGTGTTAGTGGAACATTTGTTTTGTTGGAAAAGGGCACAATATGTCAAATACACTCTCAGCCTATTGCATGAGGCCTATGAAACTCAATTTCTTTGTTAGTCATCACATGTAATCCATGAAAATCTAGCTCTTTTTCTGTTTTCTGTAACTTCTCCCTTTGGAATCAATCCATATTGTAAAGGAAATTAATCCTTCTGTATATGACAATGCATTCTAATGGCTTTATGAATTGCAGAAACTGAGAAACATAATCAAAGAAACTAAACAAGGGGAATTTTTCACTTGTCCTTTTCCATTTTTGTTTGAGTAGGAATTTTTTTCATTGTAGAAAGTTGGAATCTGAGAAGTATCCCAGCAAGAAATATATTTACTGAGCAATTGGAATGGCTTCATTTTATAATAACTCAATGCCAGAACCTGCCCCAGGTGGAGACGGTACAAATAGGAAAAGTCATCAATAAACATAAATGATTAAACAAATCAAACAAGCGTAATCTGTCATTCAGGAATCATTTAATTTGTATGTACATCAAAATGATGGCATGCATCAACTTCCAAGTTTATCATCAATCATGATACGTGAGTGTGGTATTGTTATAGTCCATGGTATTGCAGTGGTTATACTTTGCTGCCTTTCAAGTTTATACCTTGTTTACTAGAACCTATGTGTGCAAATGTACAAACATTTTTAGTTTTAAAGATGGTATTATCTGACAGCCATAAAATTTCACATAGGCATGTAGCACTTCAGTTGAGCACATGCAATGCTTCAATGATGCTGCCGGATGCTTGCAAGAATCTGGTAAGTCAATAATTTCTTAGAGGAGGTTTGTGTGGAAAGTACGAGAAATAGTGGAAAATGGTGAGAAATTTGACATTATTTCTTATCATTTTCCATCATTTCCTATACTTTTCAAAGACACAAACCTTCTCTTAGTATCTCAAATTGTATCAATTATTATGCTTGTTTAATCCATTGGCACAGTGATGCTAAATCGTATCAATTATTTCATGGAATTAAAATAAAGAATTCGAAAATTGGTACCTCTTAATTGAGTACTGTTCTTTCCATTTCCACTTAAACATAGGAATACTTTTGTAATCTTTCTCTTTTGTTGTCACTTATTTATTTCCATTCCTTTATTGTTCAGTTCTTGATGCAGCAACTAAGGGGAATAGATATATAAACTCATGCCTAAGGTTAGTTTTTTGGTCTCATTTAATTATTATTATTTTCATAATCAAGTTTCTGTTGGGAAAGTAAAAGATATATAACTAAAAGTTATTTTCATTTTTTTTCTGACAAAAATATCAGTTAGTGTAAGCTATATCAAAATTTTCACAAGCATTGGATTTCATATATGTTGCTATTGATGGTAGCTGAAGGAACTCCATTTCCAAATTGAAATTTAACATTTTTCAATAAGCTTCTTCCCCCTTTTCACATTTTTTATCCTTTTAAGTGATTTCATCACATGATCCAGTAAAAAACTGACACTAGACAAATCACCAATGTTTGGTACAACACATGGCACAAAAATTGCATCACATTCATGATGCAAATTTCTCAGTGCACTGTCTTTGATGCACATAGAAAGCCATGTGCCATTTGCTCATTGTGATTCCATCATGCCAAAATAGGATTTTATTCAAGTATTCCTTGCTTTGGCTTTGACACGGCAACTAGTGTTTAGGCAGAGGATGCTGTCAACCTGTCATCCAGTGGTGGGAGGGGATGGGAGAGTTGGTTGGTGGCTGGAAAGGGCCTGGAGAGGCCTGTCCTTGATGAAGAATCAGAGATGGTGGCCGAAGGCAATGATTAAACTGGTTGCAATGGTTGGAGGGTCAGCAATTGCCAATGGAAATGGTGGAAGCCCTTGCTGGAGCTGGTGACAACTGGAAAAAATCTGGCCAGCAGCTTTTATGGGTGAAGAGAAGTGAAGATGGCGGTGGAGAAGGGAAATTAGGGTTTCTTTCTTCCTGTATCCAGTCAGTGCCCCTTACAAATTGGGGTTACATTGCGAGTTAGGTAGAACAAGTTTCTATTGTGTGATTCTCATTCCACTAGCATAAATTATCAATGTGAGATCATTATCCTACTATTAAGAAATAATATCTATTTAACTCTAGCAATCTTCAAAAATAGAGTGGTTGTTCTTCAGAATTTGAAATTGCAACAAGTCTTATTGTTTTGCCAAAGTTTTTCCTTGTGTTGGAGGTTGTATTGGACCAACTATTTTTTGCCAAATGGTAATAACGTTATTATGTCTGTAACTTCACATTTAATTTCATCCACTATTGATTATCTATCCTGAATTTTGGATTGAATTTTTGCTGAACTTTCAATCTTCTTGAGAAAGGATTAACTTTCATACATTATTTTATTCTTTGCTTTCTGCAGATTGAATGAAGAAATGAAAGGCATGGAAAGTCTAGCAGTGCAATTGTATCCTTGTACTTTTATTTTGTTTTTCTTCACTTCGCCAAGAAGCTTCTTAACTTTCAAAAAGTATAAGATTAATGATGCACAGTTTCATTCAATAAATTAATAAACATCTATATAAAATATCAGGCGCATGTTTTGGTTGAATTTACATAAAAAATATTCTTTTGAGTTCTCCCTGACACTTGATTTCTTGATTCTTGTTAGAAAATTTTTGAGGAGTAATATAGATGCTCTGGATTTGGCTGTGAACAAAGTTGTCCGCTTTTAAAGATGTCAGGTGATTTGGAAATATGCTAATCTCAAAGATAAATTTTACTGGTTTGAAAATATTTTGTCCTTGTAGATTAAATCAGTATAACTCAAAATACCACGATCATGTCACAAATGCAGAGAGAAAATAAACTACAGTTTTTCATGATTTCCAAGATCAACTTAATGTAAATGGTTTAATATGTTTTCCATTTCCTTGCTCTTTCATGTAATCATTAATGTCTTCTCATCATAAATTTAGGTTCTTAGCATACCGTGTTGTGATTAAATGCTTTAAGTTACTGCACGTTATCTTAATTAGAAGGTAGTTATTCCTACTGTGTTATTGGGTGTAATAGATTCTATTTTTTAGGATCATGGGTTGAATGGGTGTAGTAGATGGTTATGTCTATGTGTTTGTATATATTTTCTTTTCCATGAACTGTTTGAATGATTGGAATGAAAAATAGGGTTTAGCACCCATATCTCAATCTCTCTCCCTGTTTTTCTTCTATTCCTCCTTTCTTCTATTAAATTTTTCACCGCATCCAAACCAAAAACCTACATTTGGTATTAGAGCATCTGAAGATTCAGCACACTAGTTAGAGCTATGTCATTACCATGGAAGGTA
Source organism: Amphibolis antarctica (assembly GCA_024699675.1). Classification (NCBI taxonomy): domain Eukaryota; kingdom Viridiplantae; phylum Streptophyta; class Magnoliopsida; order Alismatales; family Cymodoceaceae; genus Amphibolis; species Amphibolis antarctica. Next base: position 57,233 of record JAMKPZ010001583.1, on the reverse strand, counting down.
GTCAATTGGCGCTGGTGATATTCAATGGGGAGAATTATCAACATTGGGCCATCAGGATGATGACTTATTTGAAAGCGTTGGAACTGTGGGAGGCTGTGATTGAAGATTATGAAGTTCCTCTTCCCCCCAACCTGACAATGGCGTAGATTAAACACCAGAAGGATAAACATGTGGTGAAATCTAGGGTGAAGGCATGTTTGTTTGCAGCAGTTTCTCCAAATAATTTTACACGCATTATGTCCTTAAACACTACAAAGGAGGTTTGGGATTGATTGAAGGAGTTTGCTGGTGATGAAAGGATAAAAGGTATGAAGATTTTAAATTTGATTAGGGAGTTTGAGTTATTGAAAATGAAGGATGCTGAGACTATTAAAGGGTACTTAGATAAACTTCTTTCCATTGCCAATCATGTAAGATTGTTAGGATCAGACTTTTCTGATTCATGAATAGTTGAGAAAATCTTGGTTACTATCCCTGAAAAGTATGAGACTTCTATAACTACTCTTGAAAATACAAGAGATTTGTCACAGATCACTTTGGTAGAGTTAATGAATGCACTTCAAGCACAGGAACAAAGGAGGTTAATGCAGCAAGAAAGTGTCACAGAAGGAGCCTTAATGATGAAATATACTATTGAGAAGAAGGGGAAGAAGAAGGGATAGAAGAATCAAGAGGAATCAACTACCAACACTGGAGCAGGGACAAGTAAGACTAAACAGAAAAAATCTTGTCCACCGTGTAAACACTGTGAAAAAAGGGACACCCTCCTTTTAAATGCTGGAAGAGACTAGACGCAAAGTGTACAAAATGTAATCAGACCAGTCATGAAGCACCTATTTGCAAAAACAAAAATTAGCACAAGGAAAATACACAACAAGGAGAATAGGAGCAAGAAGAAGAACAACTTTTTGTTGCTACTGTATCTTCTACTGCAGAGAGAAAAATCAATGAGTGCTGGCTAATTGATAGTGGCTGCACCCATCATATGTTCAGGGAGTTGCATTTGACACAAGCATTCAAGATGAAGATAGGGAATGGAGACTTGATGCAAGCTGAAGGGAGAGGTAAGGTATGTCTTCCAACTAGCAATGGAAAAACTTATCTTACTGATGCTCTTTATGTTCCTAGTTTTGATCAAAACTTATTAAGTGTTAGACAACTTTTGGAGGATGGATTTAAAGTAGTGTTTGAAAATTATCACTGCTGTATATATGATTCTGAAGGAGAAGGCATGTTTAGGGCTAAAATGGTGGATAGAAGTTTTTCCTTGAATCTTCTTGAAGGTCGGACTTCATTTTGTACAGTTGGTGCAAGTATGATTGATACCTGGCACAAAAGATTAGGTCACTCCCATTTAGAAAGGTTGCTTAAGATGAAATCTGTTTGTCAATACCTGCCACAGTTTGAATCCAAACTTTCTCACTGTAATACATGCCATTTAGGCAAGATGTGTAGGAAAACTTTTCCCACATCAACCTGGAAATCTGTTTCTAAACTCCAGCTAATTCACTCTGATTTAACTGGTCCAATGAGTACAGAATCCCTAAATGGGAGCCTGTACTACATAATCTTTATTGATGACTTTATGAGGATGTGTTGGATTTATTTTCTTTAGTCCAAATTTGAGGTTTCATAGGTTTTTAGAAAATTTAAAAGTTTTGTTGAAAATCAGAGTGGAAACACTATTAAAACAGTGAGAACTGACAATGGAAAGGAATATGTCAACATTGAGTTTGATAGAATTTGTACAGAGGTCAGAGTTGTACATCAACTCACCACTCCCTACACTCCACAACAAAAGTTTCAATTTCTGCGAGGAAGGCTTGGAGTGTGCAGTCTCTAATGCAAGGAGTGTTGTGATTAAATGCTTTAAGTTACTGCTCGTTATCTTAATTAGTGGGTAGTTATTCCTACTGTGTTAGTGGGTGTAATAGATCCTATTTTTTAGGATCATGGGTTGAATGGGTGTAGTAGATGGTTATGCCTATGTGCTTGTATATATTTTCTTTTCCATGTACTGTTTGAATGATTGGAATGGAAAATAGGGTTTGGCACCCATATCTCAATCTCTCTCCCTGTTTTTCTTCTATTGCTCCTTTCTTCTATTAAATTCTTCACCACATCCAAACCAAAAACCTACATACTGATTACTGTATAGGTGCATATACATCATGCCAGTTGCTAGAACTTTAGCTTGCTTTTTCAAGAAACTACAAGTTTCTATTTTTGTGTACATTTTGTAAATGGTTTAATATGTTTACCATTTCCTTGCCCCTTCATGTAATGTTTATTGTCTTCTCACCATAACTTTAGGTTCTTAGCATACTGATTACCATATATGTGCTCATACATTGTGTTAGTCGTTAGAACTTTAGCTTGCTTTTTCCAGAAACTACAAGTCTCTATTTCTGTGTTCATTTTATCGTTTTCGGTCATAGTTGTGGTATTTAGGATTGATCCAGATCAGTAATTATTGTGTTCATCCAGCTCTGTTTGCAATCAAAATGGTCAAAAAACATGAAATATATGCTGAAAATCCTGATTAATTGAACAACTGACTGATTGTTTGATGAGTTTGTTCTTCTTTTTTTCTTTTTTTTCATGATGAGTTTGTTCATTGAAGATGATGGTCAGAGATGAAAAAAGGGTGGGTGACCCAACACCCACTAGGTGGGTGCTAGTTGTCCCCAAACAAGGGGGATGTTATTGTTGGTCGGCAATCTACACTAGAACGACAAGGTTTCTTGCAATCTAGATCAGATCTGCCAACCAGAGGGCTTTAAATGGTCAAAAATCTAGGGTTTGGGGTTGGTGGTCAATAATAGGATGGTGAGAAACTTGTCCAAATTGGATTTGTCATTTGAAGTGTTTAAAGGGAAAAAAATAGAGTTTCAAGGTTGTCAATCAATGACTGAATGAATCCAACCCACGAACCTAAAGGGGGAACAACTTGGAAAACAACGGTTTTTCAGCAAGCTTACATGTAAATCATCTTAAGTAATCTTAAAGCAAGCATAAATTAAGTGTAAATTAAAGTAAGGCTTGAGTTTAATGGGTTTACCTTTTCTAGCAGTCTATGACAAGCTCTTTTGATAGTCTCGAGTGTTGGTAGCCCATGGGTGAGCTTGGATGGGCGAATGGTGGTGTGACAGGTGGCATAGATGCTTGATCAATGAGCAGAAGTTTGATTGATAGATGAAGGATGGTGAACGGTGGTGTCTAGAGATTGCATAGAAGTTGGATTCACAGATGAATCGGTGGTGAGGGTTCTAACAATGCCAAGTGTGGGTGGTGGATGACAAACAAAGGCTGATCGGAGGTTAATGGGCAACACAGTGAGCTTGGAGGTTCAGATGCTTAGTCGCTTGAGTGCTAAAAGAGAGAGAGATAAAGATTCGTTGGTTGAGCTTTTACTAGGAAGCTAGTTGAGTGGTTGTCAAGGTGATAAAGCGGTGAGGGACATGGTGAGTGGTAATGGGCAGTAAATGAACATGTCCGTTCACTTGGCAATGGCATGGTCATTGATGAGTGAAGCTTGCGATGCATTGGCCAATGTTGTCGTGATGTGGTCGATGACAGGTGGAGGGGTAGTTGACATGTTGGTGACATGTTGGTGACATGGTTGTCAATGGGTGGAGTGGTGGTCGACATGGCAAGCGATGATCGGTGGAGTTGATGAGATGATCGTTGGAGTTGGACTGTCAGGCAAAGTGAACGAAGTAGAGGGCATGGAGGCGTGCTTGTTGCCAATGAACTGGGTTACACCATGTGGTTGACGTGCTATATGTTAGCCATCAACAAAGGGTTGACATTAATGAAGGACATGTGTCACTTGATGGGAGAAGGGAAGGATTGGTATATTGGATGGTGCCATTGGATAGTCACATCGGACCTATAGAGAGATAAAGGAGAGATGGGGGAAGCCGTCGGTAACAGTTCCGTGGCACATGTTGATAGGAGAAGTGCGGTTTGGCGTATTGGGTTTGCATTAGACAATGCAATTGGATGGTTGCACAAGACTTGTGGAGAAAGATGGAAGAGGTGGTTGGACAACGTTCTAGTGGCCGACAAAGAGAGAAAGAGTAGATGGGAAGTTCATTGGCGCACCTAGCAATGCAACGAGATGGCATGATCAGATGTTGCTTTGGCGACTAATAAAGGAAGAGAGGAGAGAGAATGTGTTTGTTAGTGCACTAAGTTGTGTGGCTAGCCACACAACTAGACGTCACTTTAGTGGCCAAAGAGAGAAATGAGAAGAGAGAGAAAGGGAATAACTAGTGCATTGAGTGGTCTTATTGCTCGATGCAATGAGTCTATGAATTGTCACATCAAAGAGAGGAAATAGTTGAAAAGGGGAAGTCAATGCAATGGGTGGTTACACCGGGTAGTGCAATCAAACATTATATTGGACACAATGGAGAGAGAATATTCAATAAAAGAGGTTAGTGTACATCTAAAGATGTCAATTAGGTCATGCCCAACTAGGTTGGCATGGTCAAACTGTGCTATTAATCAGCACGACATGGTTTGATAGGCCATGCTTGAGCTAAATTTTTCGTTTTCATGTTAGCATGACATAGTATGACATGAAAATAATTTTATATTTATTTTAATATATTTTTTTAAGTTGTATACATTATACATAGCTTGGTGGTTTGAGTTTGTTAATAAGTAATGCATAGTTGCGAGTTCAGATTCCACATTTAACCATTTTTTAATATTTATAAATTATATTAATGCTACATTAATTTTTAATAAAATAAAAAAGTAATTAAATATTGAACCATGTCAAACTTGACTCAGCACGAGCCCAAATGGGTAGTGCCTGGGACATCGGCTGAAGACCAAGTATGGCCTGGTCCGACACGAATAGTGCTAAGCCTACAAAAGATTCAATTATGTTGGTTCAACACGACTCATTGACATCTCTAAGTGCATTATGTGATTGCATCAGATGATAAATTAGATGCTTAGGAGAGAAAAAAATGGCTAAATGCTAGATTTTTTGGACATTGTCAAAACCAAAATCCAGTCTTATTGGACCCAAAATCAGTATTTCCAGACCGTCCAGTGGTACCTTGGACCTTGTCTAAGTAGATAGGGGGTTAGATCAAATTGATTTTGGAACATACTGGGACCCAAAAGTGGGGTATCTACAATATGTTATTACATAGTAACGTTATGTTCCTACTCCAATGAGGAATATTGCCTTGGACTGTTGGTCTATCATCTTGAATTATACTCTTGCTCCTAGTAAGGAATACGTCATTTTTGGTTCAGTGCTTATTATTCCAAAAAAACAATATACCTATACCAAAATTAGTATGTCGATCTAGGTTCATAGGTTGATTGCACTCTTGACTTAGAAATCAATATCTTGTTTATTTGAAGTGGTATACTGATTTTGTGATAATGTAACTACTTAGATACATGAATAAGTTATTCTAAATATCCAATTTAAGTGCTTACATTTACCTTACATGTCCTATATAATGTTTGGTGTAAGAATGCATCAAACGGTTTTACAAAATTTTCTAAGGATGTATACACCATTACAATTGAACGTATAAATAATTTAAGTCTTCTTACATCCTTCACTTCTTCATGTTCTTCATTCGTCTTGAGCTTGTTCTTCACAAGCTTTTTATTTGTCGTGCATCTTTACGTAATTTTTTTTGTTTTACCTAAATTTATCATAAAGTTTTGTATCATCAAAACTTAACTTTATGAAAAAAATTTCTTAGCAGTCATCACATGAGCTAAGTTACTACAATTGCATGGACCCTGTTTTAAGTAAGCAGGGCGCAGGAGATGCAAAATCTAATTATGGAGCATATGACCCTTTTAATCATAGCATATAATTATAACAACAAAAAAGACAAGACTACAATTGCATGGACTCCATGACCACCTCCTCCCTCAGAAGAACTTGAGAATATCATTATGATACTTTATCATTTTCCATAGATACGACATCTTGTACTTGTACCTAATTCAAAATATTATATTGCCCATGGTTTGTAGAGTATCTTATCAATTATGCCACTCATATGACATGTTTTTTTTCGTGGTGTGGAGGGAATAGATGATGCGCTACCAAATGTTCTGGTAATATTTGGTGCAATAATGAGGACAAGGCTTTGATTTTCTGAGGTATTCAACTTAGAATTGGTCTTCTTGGTATAAGCAATATTTGAAATCATTTAACATTACGAACTATTTTTTGTTATTTCCACGTGATTGTAAATCTTCTCGTGCATGCAATTATTGTATTTCTATCTAATTAACAAGTTACGCATGATAATCATCTAGAAAAATTATCTAAGTGATTTTACATGCTTATTATAGCTTTTTTTTATTTTATACTCGACTTTCAAGTCAAAATTCAATTTTTTTGGCCATTTCCATGAAATATTGCTTTTTCATCAATATTGTCCTCGATATATATTTATATTTTTGTTCCAGGGGACTGATCCTGAATGATATTTTTATTCCTTGTTCTTAGTAACCATGTTGGAAGTTCCATGATTTTAATTGCTGCATATCTTTGATTCATGTTTCTTTTAGTGAAAATTCTGAGGAAGGACTTGTTCATCACCCTCAGGTTGTGATTAATGGAGTCACAAAATAGGCACATTGCGGAGTCTTGCATTAGTGATGACATATGGGGTGATTTAAACGATGTGCATAATATTTTGATTTCTACATTGTTTCTTTGTAATAATACTGTTTAAGATTGCATTTGTTTGTAACTTCAACTTTAACTTTAATTCTTATATTACAATTAGAGTTTGATTGGAATTGTTAATTAAAATTGGAGTTGTATTTGTTTGAGATTTCACGGTATACGAGTGGTTAGCAACTGTCTATGACACATGGTTATTTATTAAATATTTCATTAGTTCTAACGGTCTAAAATAAAAGTCTTTGGAGTTTTGTACATAAACAGGGTTTAAGAATTTTTTCTATCTGCGTCAATTTTGCCACGCCGAATCAGGAAGAATTTTGTTAAGCTTGAAAGATGAAATATATCATCTTCACTTTGGAACTGGATTAAACTATGCTGTTAATCTAATATTTAACATATTAATCTGGAGTTTAGGTAAGTTTTGAGTTTGTTTCAATTGGGGTTGTCCATTGATTCCCACAAGACAGCTTGCCAAACTGTGCACTTTAATCAAGAACAATTTGAATTTAGCAGAATGTGTTCCAGTAATCTTGGACAAATGGTTGGTGCACAAACACACACAAGGGTTCATCCATTTGGTGAACGACACGTGGAGGTGCATGAGCATATGATATAACCATCAAAGTTTAAATTAAATAAAACACAACTAAGATGACAACATACTATTAGAGTTATCAAGTGGGTCAAATTTTTATGTTTAATAGACCATGTTTAGGTCAAATTTTTATGTTTTTGTGTTGGCACAAAATGACTTGTTTTCAATATGTAGATTGACATGGTACGATGTAAAAATAATTTTATAATTTTTTAAAATTTTATATTTATTTTAATATATTTTTATTAAATTATATACATTATACATAACTTAGTGGTTTAAGTTTGTTAATAGTTGATGTAAGGTTGTGAGTTGGAATCTCACTTTTAATTATCTTTAATGTTTATAAATCATATTAATGTTATATTAATTTTTAATAAAATAAAAAAAATTTAAAAATTAAATTGTATTGCAAGATGGCTTAGCACGAGTCTAAATAGACTATACTTAAGTTGTCTGTCGAAAGATCAGGTATAACTTAGCTTAACACAAATAGTGTCAAGTCAAAAACACCCAATGGAGAAGCCATTGTAAGCTCTCATGGGAAGGTGATCGACAAGCACAATGGTTATGTACACGATAGCATTTCTATTTTTGTCTAAATTTTTTTGAACATTTCTTTTCACACATTCTAGTGCGTATAAATAAGAATTCTCAGAGAACACGGTAGTCTGTGGAAAAGAAGAGGGTATATGCCCTAACTAAAGATAATAGACAATAGATAGACCATTATGAGTAAACTAAATCATTAACAAGAGTCCATTTTATCATTTTCTTTCCATATGTCAGTCAAGTTGTTTTATTCTTGAAAATTAAAGTTGGACTAACTTGTCGGTTTATGACGGGCATCCTCAATCAATTGTCAGACATTCCAATGGTATTTCTTAAAGAGATCATTGATCTGTTGAATGCTTGGCCTTCTATCCTAAATGCTGATCTTCATCCATTAATCTTTGAATTGGTTCCAAACCTAAAAGTTCAGGTAATTCTCTTGATATGAAAGTTAGATTACAAAAGCATCACTAAAACACCACATTACATGCTTCACTTGTATTTTGCACAATAATCGCGTCTTTGCAACACTCTTGTCGATTTCCCCCCCAATCAAAGACGATACCTGCAATGTTGAATAGATGAAAAGCTTGTAAGATTTGGGGAAGAAGATGGATCTGTAATTTTGATTATTTTGTTAGGTTCATGTAGTTCAAGAGGTAGCGTCTCTCCACAACCACTGTTTAGGATGACACAAAATGATAACCACTCCCTACAAATACACACTATTACATCTCTAACTACACTTTTTATTTGTTAATCAACACCTAATCTGACTACTTGAAACGACTCATACAGGACAACAAAACAATTCATTACATTTCTCCACCGACGTCCGACGGTTGAGACCTTGTTCTCAAGGTCAGGGAACTTTGTCAACGATTGATGATAATCCTCCCAAGAAGTTGATGATGGATCTTCCCTTTCTCGTTGTACTAGAAACTCGATCAATGCAAGTGACATTTCCTTTGTGTTGCATGTGGCGACCCAAGATTTAATTGGTAGGGTTCATCATCAAGGACAAGAGAATTGATTAGGGTTTCTGGAGGAGTAACCTATTGTATTATATGAAATCGACTCTCTGCTGTACAGATTAAACGCATGGTTGAAGTATGAAAATAACTTTTCTTCTTTTCTAGACGTCGTTTAATTGATTACATCTTCGTCTATATATATATACAAGTGAGGAGATGCTCGATCGGTGAAGGGATGCGTCCATACATAAATCTGATTAATTATAGAAAGATCTCAGCTATACTCTTGGCTCCAAATCCTTTTAGCAGGTCCCCTCTTTCTTCTTTTTTGTATGGATACAATTATTTGAAACCAATTTTTTGGTTTAGTGAATAAACCAACTCAACGTTATCTCAATTTTTACTGATATTTTCCCTTGTATCAGCAAACTTCTGATAGAATTCATTGATTATTTTTCCCATGCCTGCAATCCTGACCACCTTTTGTCTTTGCCTCCAGTCTTACTTGTTGCAGTCGAGATAAAGAAATAGCATTGGTAAATCAGTAGATTGAAAACATTTAACATTTATATGAATTTTAATCTTTTAATCCTCTCCTACAAAACAAGAAACAGGTATTAATGCTGACAACTTGATTTTTGCGGAAAAAGCATCAACACTTGCTTAGATATTCAGTAATTGTACCCTCTGCTTTAATTTGAAGAGTAGGTCTTGATGATCTCTTAATGAGCTTTTTCCAAATTTGGCAATAGGACCTTCCACAAATTTCCTTGAAACACTTGATCTTTGTTTTGCATGAAAGATTTAAACCATTAAGTGGTGACCTCTCATGAATTGATTGTAGTGATAATCACCATAATTGTTGTTTCATCTCCATTGCCTCTTCAACACATTGTTCGTTCATACAATTCCTCAATGTTGATACCAATCTGCAACTAAACATTCTTTTCAATTTCTCCTTTAAATCATCAATCAAAGATGGTACTTGTGATGGCATTTTTAGTACCCACAATTTGTTGACTTCAAGAGGATTTGTATTTTTGAAAATAGTGAAAAATAATAAAAAATAGTGAAAATTTTGATTTATTACTTTCCATCATTTCACATTATTTATTGTATTTTTCAAAGATACAAACCACCCTTTTGTTACCGATTAAAGAACTCACATCAATTTCTCCTTTGAATCATCATCAACAATGGTCCTTGTGGTGTTGAAACAAATCTACGTTGAATAAACAAAGTTTAAGGTTTAACATTAAGATCTAAGGTTAGCCACAGTACTTTATTAGGTTTTTTTAACTATGCCTTGAGAGGTAACATCTCTCCACAACCATTCACACTGACACAAGATAAAAACCACTCCTTACAACTACACACTATTTATTACATTTTGAACTACACTTTTAATTGTCAATCAACACTTAGGCTTCATTCTTTTAACCTACTCTGATACTCTTAAAGTGGAAAAAATAAATTCTAATAGTAAAATGTAAGAAATAATTTTGAAATGTAAGAAATGAGAAAAATAATTTTAATAATAAAAAGAATAGATTGAAATTTGAAAATATCATTATAAAAATAAGAGTGATTCTAGAAATTGTGAATAAAGGTAAAAGAACAGAACCTTAGTCCGACTACCCAAACCAATCCACATATAGAACAACAAAACATCATTCACAGAGAAGATGCAAAGGTAGCATGCATTAAACAGACAGATATTTGAGCATAGTTTGGTTTGAATTATGTATCGTAATCTGTAGCATCATTGCTGTTTATTTTAAATTGTTAGAACATTATCATAATCCTATAATCAAAAACACCCACAGAGCCTTGTAGAACAGAACAAATTCCTGACAGTCTTGGAGTTTTACTTTAAGGATTACATGTACATCAGATGAACATTTAGGTGGACAAATTAGATGATCCTTTTTATGACAAATTTTGATGCTTCGGATCAAGATGTTATGGCTTTCAAGCAATAGGTTTCAATAGCTTCTAATTTTGCACAGGTCCTGTAGAGACCCAAAGAACAAGCTTTGATTGTAACTAGGGATCCTCCGATTTGGGCTTAGGTTGCTGCTTCGACAACCAAGTTTCTTTAGTTACACCATAGTAAACGGGTTCCGTGCTTGGGTAAATAAGAAAATTCCATCCAAGAGGTGACCCTCCAACAGTGTAACTCCCTTTGGTACCTAAAAGCTCCTTTTCAATTTCCTTTGCTCCCAACAAGATGGATTCTGGCACTTTAGGCATGTCATCAACAGGTTTTGAGGGCATTTCAGATTCAGGTGTTTTATGTAGTGAGCCAGGGTCTATAGGAGTACTGCCAGCTAGAGAAGTATTCTTCACAGCAGTTTCCAAGTTGCCACTCTCTGCTGGCTTTCCTACCTGGCCGTCTCCGGTCTCCTGAACATTGGAAGGTGCTCTTAGTTGTTTTGACAATTCCAGTATAATCTTCATCTCTGCAGTTTACAGTTTGCAATAGCGACGTTAATTTAAGCTGAAGTTTGAAGTTCCTACGGAAATATGGATAATTTGTTGAAGAATACTAAAAGCAGAAGGTAATATCATGTATAGTACAAAGGAATATAACATCATAACATCTTTCACATCTCATCATTTCTCATGTTGCAAATGGTACAATAAAAATCAATGCCTCAATCTAACTACATGGTTCGCTGAAACTATTCTAATAATAAATTAATGATGGTAAGAAAGTTAAATGGTCATTTGACCAGTACTTATGGTGGTTTTCATTCTTCAACTATATGCTTTCCATATGACACATCAAATGGCATATGGTAAGATCACATGTTGACCAAGTAAATCTTTGGAAAGGAATCAAACATGGTAATGACAAACTTGTATGACAATCCATGAGAACAATAGAACAACAAAAATTTCAAGTAAAAGATGATCGTGGTAAGAAAAGAAAGTTCCATGATGATGCAAGTGGAAATTTTGCAATTGTTGCATTACCATTTGCGAGGCATGCCCACCACTCAGTAAAAGTTTCACTTTTCGCTAAGTTACTAACATAAGAACATCAAAATTAAGCATAAGCCAACAAAAACTGAAGGTCATAAAATATCAATCTGTTTTATTTCGTCAATCAAGAAAAAAAATCAATAGAAGATCAAGATGGTCAGTTTTATTTGCGTAGTCACTTGCAAGATTCAAGTTGAACACTTGATAAATCCTTACTTTCATTTGAACTAGGAGAAATTCAATTAGGAAGGTGAGAAGGTCAAATGAAAAAGGAAGGAGACAAAAAGTAAAACCATGTACCCACTTTCCATAATCGTGTCACAAGCACACCATCAGGTTGCCATGTACATATGAAATCCACTGCAACATCAAGCCAATGCGACACATTGTTACATACAGCTTCATGTGGATCACCATCTCTTATGTCCAAAACAAGGAATATTAAAGTTAATTCAAGCAAATCATCAGACAAAGACAATGGTGACAATTCTTTTCTGCATCAATGTCCATCAAAATGGTTTGACCTAAAGTAGTAACTTATCTTTCCAAACGAGTTTGCATGGTCTGCATTTCTCTTTCTGAGCATGATCTCCCGACTGTGAAAAGTTAGCTGCTCGATGCCTTCCAAATCCATCCCCTTCATCCTAGGTAGGTTCTGTAGTCCAATTAATATCCAGCAATGCAGTTTCCCAACATCCTCTTCCTTCAGGTTTCTTCTGAATTTCAGCTACCAGGACCAGAGGTGCCATCACATGTCCCTAGTTCACACAGTTTCCTATCGGTCAAAATGGTTAGCTTGAAAAGATCAGGAAAATGTTGCCCAAAATGCAATCAGGTGTGCATCTGTCCCACCAAAGAAACCTTTTCACCATTGCCTGCTTTGTATTTAACGGTGAAGCCAATCTCCTCTGTGTTTTGTGCAGCCATAAATCATCCCCATTAGAGAACTTGATCTGGAGCCTATAAATCATCCCAAAGGTTAACTTCCAAATTAAACAAGAGAGATAGCAGGTCTCCTTATCTCATTCCATAGCAAAAGGGAAATGCCCTTTAGTTCAGTCATTGATTAAAATGGTATCCTTAGGATTTGGAAGTCTTTAATCAGACTGAGGAAATGCATATTGTCTTGATTGTCTAACAACTAAAAAACTTGTGATAACTTGACACTAGAAGTTTTGATAAATCTTTTTTACGCACATGACCAAAAGTTTTCTATGCTTATTTCCTCTCAAATAACAAGGTACGTGCTTCCTGGCCTCTCACCCAGTCTTAAATGATGATTAGTGCCCTATTTACCAAATCATGATTCTTTTTAGTCTTCTTGTTGCAAGTGAATAAAACAGAGCTGATGGAGGTAATATCTTTTATAGACATTGAGTCTACCATTTCTTTTTTCTTGTATAGTCAGCACATAGAAAACTATATGCCACCAAGATTCCATCAGAAAATTCCAATTCAAGTTATCAAACACCTTCTTGAAATCAAGCTTGTACAATAGGTCAACTTGCTTGGTGAATGCAAACTTAGACAAGACTTGCATTGCTGTCTGCTAGACTTCACCATTTGCACAGCAATTTTTGTTGGATACTTGGATGAGTTTTCCTATGATACAAAGAAGCCTAAGGATTAGAACTTTAGTGATGATTCTCATGCTAGAATTCATAAGACCTATCAATTAAAAATCTTCAAAGTCATCAGCCCCACTCTTCTTCAGTATTAGGAAAATACAAGATTGATGAATCATATCCAGAATTCTTTCTCAAAATTCCTCTAGCATATCATTCAGGTTAGGTTAAACTTATTTATAACGAGATTCAACCTATTCCCTTTCAAAAAATATCATCCAGGTTCTGAAAAATATGGTAAAATGTTTGAAATACCTGATGAGAATCTATCAGGACTCAATGATGTCATTGACCATATCAAACACTAGGAATTTAATTTTCTCGGCTATGAATTTTCCTTTCAACATATTTCTATCATCTTCTAACAGTTGTGCAGGTTTTGGATGAGTAATGAAGACCTTTGTGAGAGAAAATATTATATTGGGGTTTAGGAGTGTGTGAGTTTAGTTTCACATTGCTTTTGTGTTTTGTGTTTCTCTTATGTAATTGTTATAAATGGAGACTTATCTTTAGTTAATGTGATGAACAATCTACCACCCTATTTCTTATTTTTCACATAGTATCAAAGCTTAGGTTTTGAGTCTAAAAGAGAGAAAATTAGGTATAAAGGAGGGAAACCCTAGCCACCATCCCTCCTCCCAACCACTCAACCAGCTTGTCTACCGATCCCTCTTACTGCTACCTTGGGCTTTGCTATGTTGCCTCTAGTGAAAACCCTAGGTCATTGCCTCAATCTTTGGCCTCCTTTTGTCTAAAATCCTAGCAGTGTTATTACTGTGATTCATGTTTCTTGCTTTTGATCATTCCATGCACTCATCTCCAACCATTGTTTGCCCAAGCAACCTCTCCAACACAACTCTATTCCCTTGTAGCACCCCCTCCCACCTACAATCACAGACAAGCTTTCCTCTCACCCTCTAACTGCCCATTCTTCGCCGTCCAAGCCTTTCAACAATCCTTTTTTCACCACTCATTGTTCTACCAACATCACTGATTCCAATCAACTCCCCTGTTAGTGACTGCCAATTTCTTCGTTGTTGCACCTGACCCCTTTAGGGTTTCTACAACCCTGTGTAAGGGTCTTCCTCCATTACAACCCATTCTAGGGCTATCCTATGATTGCTAGCTGACTGGTAACGTTAGCATCCACCCTATTTGATACTATGTGAGCCGCTTGCACCACCCTTTAGGGTTATAGGATTGTTGCTGATTGGGGGGGAGGGAGGAGATGAATATTATCATACATACATTAATTTGTACAGCACAACTTGTTCTTTATATTTAATAATATTAAATTGAATGTAGAAATCAACATCTGATTTTACCCAATGTTGCAAAAAATGAAAATTTATATGGATTCAACAAAAAACATTAAATGGCCATGAAACCATAAATGCACAACAAAGGCTTACGTTTGCGAATGTCATTGACAGCTTTGCAATCCCGAAAATTTTGAGCATGGATAACCTTCACAATGAAATGAAGATGCATTAATTTGTTAGCATGAACAGACTGAGAATTGAATATTTATTTCAATTCCCTTGGAGAAAGAAAATTAAATCATATCTAGTAAATAGCAAGAATAATATATAAATTTGATAAAATGGCATGCAATCATAATTGACACAATGTAAAAAACCATCACAGTAAATAAATAAGACACCAAACAAGGAATCAAATCTTTTCATCAAGAACAAAGATAACCTATGGAAAGATTGAACCCTATACAGCAATATCAAATCATTGTTTCTCCTAAAAAAAAAAAAGCATTGTTTCTCCTAGTATGTATGCAACACAATTGCGTAAAGCAAGTAACACAAACATACTTTCAAGAATAATGCTTATTTATCTTTACAAGACACAAGAGCTGCTTGGTTGACATGATATATTTATATTAACAAGAATAATGTTCTCTCTTCATTTTCTCTCCTTTGTTTGAGGTATGCATCTTAATTGGCCAATATTGTAGAAGCATATAATCATATACCAAGTTCACCACCTATCTTACAGAGATTGTTTCACATTGAACGCTGGATGGTATAGATGATATCAAAAGAATATGTTAATTTTTAACGTACATGTAGAATACAATCATGATGAAATAAGTAAAATCTTCAAGAAATAAAAGATGTTCACTAGACAAGATTTTGAGTTTTTCCATTCTCCACGACATGAGGGGTTGGATGTGTTTAAAGAAATAAGAAGATAAATTTTTATTTGTTGCATATTTTGTTTGAACAACATTCCCAATTTAATACTATACCTTGCACAATGAATGGTAGGATTCATTCTATTCTTAACCACACAAAGTTAAAAGGATAGTTAATTTGCATTTTTTGAGGCAATTATAAATTTGAAAATCGCATTATACTACAATATAAGAAGGGTTGGCATACCAATATGCAATTTAAAATATAATTGCAATTTTCTTCCTCATCCCTCAATTTTTTATTAATATGTCAACTCATTCACATTAATTCCTCACAATTTACATTTATGTGTAAATTCATCCAACTTTAATTTTATACTCACTACATTATGAAAGGGATCCAAAATATGAAGCCAAAAGAGAATTCTTTATGATTCTAAAGTATGATTGGTTACATATAAGAAGTATTTAATTAATTTTTTATGATAGGGTACTTTTGAAAATAATACATGCCCTCTACATTTTAGATCATCAAGAAACCATACTTATTACCTTTGTATAACTTCATCTCATACAAATTACCATCACAAAAATAAATCTGTTCGGCCAAAAGTGCTTTCATATCTTGAAATTTGATTATAATTCATTACTAAACTTTTGTTTCAATATTTTTTGTTTTTCTTTTGGTCAGACCATCTTGTTTAGAACTCTTTTTCAGTTTCTTGTTGGATGAACGCTATTAATAATAGGATATTAACATTCAGACTGACTATCTTTCAAAATAACGGTTACAAGTAAAATTTAAATGGACTTTTATTGTCTATTATATCAGCAAAATAATTGCACTAATGATTAAGTTTCTTTATTTTTTCATCAGAGTTTTAGTTCTGACATGCACAATAAACAAGTACTAGACAGAAAATAAATAATATAGGAGCCTTGCTTGGGCTAATAATATAATCCCAACCATCAAAGATGAGATATGTTGTTATCTTTAGTAGTTGGCAATACTAATTGTATTACATACTTCAAACGATGAATAAACATGTGCAACACACAGTACCATCGCTAATCTTTCCTATACATTCACAAGCATACCCTTCTATAACTCCATCATTATGTTTTAAGTTTAAACTTGTAAGATACTAGAGTTTTCAAGGTAAAAGATGATATCAAAGCAACACACCTCCAAAATGCTTGAGATGAGATGGTTCACTAATCAAAACAAGGTGAGGCTTTATAAAAATTTAAACAAGTAAACATATTGAGTATTGAATTAAGCATGGATTTTCCTTAAATTCTATAATAAATTAATATTTGAATAGTTGAAAATTAGAAGTACAATATTCAATGTGATAAAGAGTATGTACATGTGACAGATAAAGCTTATGGTACATATTGAGAAAATGCAAAAATTTGAAAATAAAGTGAACACGTCATGCAGCTTGCTATGAATTGAAAATTTTGAAAGAGATGGACCTAACTGTAAGGGGAAAGAATGAAGAGACTAGAGAATCATTGTTAGAGGGACATAATATTTTGATTAAAGAATATATTGATGAATCATTAGTGGAGTAGGAAGACAAGAATTGGAAGAAAATGAGGAGAGGAAGGTTTCAGAAAACGTTGACATGATCGTCAAAAGTGGGTCAACAAAGAGGGAATGATGAAAAAGAAACCCATTAAAGGAGAAATCTTAACTGGGAATTCAAGAAGAAGAGGAAGAGACATGGACAGGGAAGAGAGGAAGAGGTGACGACTGTCAATGGAGCAACAGTGAAGACAAGGAAGAGGTGATTAGGATTTTAACTGGTAAACAGATTAATCAATTTTTTAGACACTTATGGGTCTCTTTCAATTGGATGCTACCTTAGTCCACGTGAAGAGGCATGTCATGTGATGAGAAAGGTGACAAAGGCAAAAACTTGTTTGAGCCTTATCACTTTGACATCTCTTGAAGTGATTTCCCTCTATCTCACCTTACTTGATTGGATGAGGTGACAAGGTGAGAGCCTTGATGACTATGTAAGATAAATCCCATATTTATCATTCAGAATGTCATCTTCATTGCCAAACATTCAGGATTATCAAAATCCCATGGAATTGAACTCTTTCAAAAAATAAAAGCTGGGAATTGAACTCTACTTTAAGAAAATATCCATGATGCAGGTGGGCTAACCTCACATTAAATTTTTGGATTACCTAAAAACCCATTCTATAAGGGTATTAGCACCTTCATTACCTTCCTTTCCTACAATATGGTCAACCCTCTTAAACCTGAAGTTTTAATCTTGGGTGACTAAAATCAAGCTTGTTTAAGAACTTATATGCATGATGTAGAAGCTTGTCATTTATCTCTGTTTCACATATTGTAGGGTTACCTCATTTGATAACGAGGTGCTCCAACTCTAACAATTGTAGAGAACTAGAATTAAGAGTAGTTTTATAAATAATGTTAAAGCTGTATGGTAAATTGTAAGATGAAAATTTGTATATTCTTAGTTTATATAGTAATAATGACATACAAGAGTTTACGAGGACCTAGAACAGCTCATTCTCAGACGCACCCTAAATTTCGTCTCCAATGATAATTCCCACAAGCACCGTTCCTGCACTGTAGAGAATTCCAGCTAAAAGAGAAGTAGCCTATGGTATTTTATTCCCCATACTTGACGATTCAATGTCAATCCAAACCTTAGGTATCTAATGTAACGACCAACATTAGCACTAAAATGCACTTAAGCTTCCCTAAATTTAGAAATTACTTCGACGAAACAGTTCCATCACAACTCATTTTGACAACTACGACTCCTTTTGAAGCACCAAAGGCCCACCTGAACGAAATAGGGACGGAGATCCCTGACGACGACGCGCAGCTTGGAGTAAATCGAGTCTTGGAACCCCGTAACGTCCAGTTTCCTCTTACTGGAGTGCTGCTCGGCCGCCGCCGGTGGAGGTTGCGGGTTTAGGGCCTTGGCGGCGTCGGGAGGTGGTTGCCTTTGCCGCTGCGGAAGGCCGTGCTCCTGTGGCTCCATGGCGAGCGGAAATAGTTGGTGCCGTAAAGGAAATGATTCACGGGCGCGGGTACGGACCCAAATTTTTTGTAGGTCTTGTATCGTCGGACTAGATTATGATCGTGTCAATACTTTCTGAATTAACGAAAAATTACGTAGAACGATAGAAACTAATAGCTACAAGTTTTATTATTTTTAAATTTTTTATTAATTTTGAAAGTGTAAATATCACTTAAAAGATTGTTAAAGATGATATTTGAATTTATAGCTACGTATTATTTATTAACAAATTTAAAAATTTATCATTAAAATGTTAAAATTTTAAAAAAAAATTAATTTTTTTAAAATTAAATATAAATTTTTTAAAATTTTTATAAGGTGTGTAAATGATTTTATAAAAATTTTCATTTTTAAATTTTTAACATTTCAGCGATAAAATTTCTTTTAAATTTTTCTTTTCATTCGTTTTCAAGAACACAAACTCCTTCTAAAAATATTAAAATAAATATAAAATTTTAAAAAAATTATAAAATTATTTTTATGTTATGTCATATTAACCTAAAAATATAGAAATCTAACCTAAACACAACTTATCAAATTATAATTTAACCAGTTAAGTATGACTAAATTGACATCTGGGCCATGTGAATTTTTCATGAATAAATATTTAATTTTATACACACAGTTGAAAATTCAAGAAACAAACAAAATTTAAAAAACAAAAGTATAAGAAAAAAATAAAAAGGAAAAATTATATATTGATATAAATAAAATTTGTAAAATTATTTTTATTTTAACATTTCGAATTTGGATACGATCTAGGAATAAATGTTATTTTTATTTTGTTTTTTTCGAAGGATCTAGATTGTCATTAAGATCAAAGATATATCCTTAAGGAGATCTGCGGAGAAACCCATCTTATTAATGGAGAAGAGGAGCCGACGAGCAGAGGAGAGGAAGATTTGAGCGAAGAAAACCCATTTTCCATGGACGCAGTGGTGGTGGACAAGGAGAGGACGAAGAGAGGAGACACACTTGTGAAGAGTGTGGATTAATTGAGGGGAGTGATCGCTGTATCATTTCTCCAATTATTTCTTTCCCATCTTCTTCTTCCTCCATTCTCCATTTCCATTACACGTTCTATCTTGGTATCAGGCCATGTCTCAAGGCTCAAGTGTCAACACTGGCAAGGAGATTTCTGGTGTCTCCTCCACAACTCCCTCGTTGGTGATTTCGAACATCGCCAGCCTTGTACTTGTGAAGCTCGACAATACAAACTTTCTTCTATGGAAAATTTTGTTCGAATTGATCCTTCACAGTCACCGAATTCGTGGACATGTCGATGGCTTGATTGCCACTCTACCCGTTGACTCCATTGATTTTGTTGGCTGGTTCGATCCAGATCAGATGGTCCTCACTTGGATCAATGCCAACCTGTCCCTCTTTGCACTTCCGTACGTAATCGGTGCCAAGATTGCAAAACAAGCTTGGGATGCCCTATTTTGTTGGTTTGGGTCGTTCACTCCGATGCACTTCATTTCCCTTCGCCGGCAACTTGTCAACATCAAGAAAGGAGGTAAATCTATGCAATATTACCTCCAAGACTTGAAGACCATTGTTGATCAACTCCTTGCCTGTGGAACGATTGTTAGTGACGATGAGCTTCAAATGCACATCTTGAATGGACCGCCACCTTTGTTTCATCCGTCTGCCTCCTCCATCCGAGCTCAAGGTACTCCCATCTCTCTTGCCAAGCTCCATTCTCTCCTCATCTGCAAAGAGATCTCCATTGTCGAGTTGTCCTCCAGAGTCTCGTTGCTTTTGTCACCTCTGCAAACCCTCGATCGGGTGGAAGACGAAGCGGACGATCAAGCAGACATGGATTTGGGGGAAATCGAAATCCTCTAGTTCAGCATACCAAACCGCCGATCGGCCGGTCCACTTGCCAAATTTGCAATAAATAAGGCCATATTGTCTTGGACTATTTCAATCGATTAAATCCTGCATTTTTGGGAAAACAACCACCTGAGAAGTTACAAGCTATGGCTGCTATCAACTCTTCAAGAAACTTCGCAGATGATTCTATTTGGTATACCGACTCCGATGCTACAAATTATATTATATCAAATATTGATAATTTACAAAATTTAACACTGTATAATGGTTAATATTGCATAGCCTTCCGCATGTCGAGTCTTCGGCATGCCCTACTTGCAAACATGCAGTCTATCATACAAGTCCACGTTCATGCAACTACTCATCCAACCAACCATAGAAGTGTCTCTCCACTCCGATGTTCCTCAAAATATTCATCCTATGCAAACTCGCACTAAATCTGGCATATTTAAAAAGAAACATCTTGTATCTAAGTACGCTACAATGCCTTTATCAGGTAATCAAGTCGAACCTAGCTTGTTTACTCAAGCCCAAAAACACCAAGTTTGGCACGACACCATTGATCAAGAATTTTCTTTCCTTCAACAACAACCTACATGGGAACTAGCTCCACATCACCTGGATATGAACATTGTTGATTGTAAATGAGTTTATAAACTAAAGAAAAATACAAATGGCTTCATTACCAAATATAAAGTTTGCTTGATTGCAAAAGATTATTTACAATAGCTGGAGTCGACCTCTTTGAGCTTTCTTGTGAAACACACCACAATATGCACCATTCTCGCCATTGCGATAAGTAAGGGGTGGGCACTTCGACAACTTGATGTAGAATGTGTTTTCCTTCATGGTAAACTTAAAGAAGTCATTTACATGAGGCATCTTCTTGGAATCTTGGATACAAAGACAAGCTCCATCCTGGGTACGTTTACAAGATGATTAAAGCAATTTACAATTTACATAAGGCTCTGCATACTTGGTATGAGGAGTTTGCTTTAGTTTTATTTGACATCGGGTTTGTTATGTCCATCTCTGACCCTTCTCTCTTCATTTACTATCATGGTAATATTTTTATCTACCTACTTTTATATGTTGACAACATGCTCATTACAAGTTCAAATCCCACTTTCATTAACCAAATCATCTTTACCTTATCTCAACATCTTATTGTTAAAAACTTACGAGATTTATCCTTCTTTCTTGGGATATCTATCTTCAAAAGTCAATAACTCCTTGTATCTAAATCAAACTCACTACATCAAAAATATTTTGTGCAAGACAAAACTTACAGATTGTAAACTTGTTGGCTCTCTTGCTGTTCCTGCAAAACTTGATAAAAATGATGATGACATTCCTAATGATCCTACAAAATAACGACAACTTGTTGGCACACTTCAATATGTCACCCTAACTTGACTAGATATCGCCTTTAACGTCAACTAAGTTTACTAATTTTTACAAAATCCAACTTCAACTCACATGGTCATCGTTTAACGCATTCTTTGTTATCTCAAAGGAACAATTAATGACTCTCTCGTTTACTCTCCTAGTTCTTTACATATTACTCCTTTCAATGATACTCACTATTTTGGATTACCTAGTTCATTAAACATTATTGCTTTCAATGATGCAAATTATTCTAGCTCTCCCTTCAACCAAAGTTCCTTTGGGGGATACTACGTCTTTCTTGGACATAACTCCATCCCTTGGTATGCCAAGAAACAAGCTATCGTGCCACGCTCCTCTACCAAGGTTGAATATAGGAGCTTTGCATCCACTACTGCAGAAATTTGCTGGTTGTCGTTGCTCTTACGAGATCTACATGTCCCTATTATGACGCCACCTCTCCTCCTTTGAGACAACTCTTCCACCATTGCACTCATTACAAATATGGTATTCCATGCCAACACCAAACATATTGAAGTTGACTTTCACTTAATTCGTAAGAAGATTCTTGTCAAACAACTTCTCAAAGAATATGTCCCTATCACTGATCAAGTTGCAAACATATTCACCAAAGGCATTTATCCTGCTCGACTTCAATATCTTAAATCCATACTCAATATTCAACCTTATGTTGAGTTTGCGGGAGGGTAACAACATATATATATAAATCTAAATATACCTATTGTTGTTAAGTTTGTTATAGCAAATTGTTATGTCTTACTATTATAAATATTGTACTAATCCTTGTAAAATAACATAGAGGAGATATACAAGATTTATATCATCTCTCCAACTATTTTCATCCCATCTTCTTGCACCATTCCTCATCAAGATATGTTATTCTAGCTCTTCATGTAGAAAAGCTATCTTCATGTCTAGTTATTCTAGCTCCAAATTCTAATGTGCTACTAGTGCAAGTAACACTCAGATAGAAGTGTGTCTTACAACTAGTGAAAAAGTTTCATTGTAGTCAACTCCTTCTTTTTGACTATAACCTTTTGCAACTAACCGTACCTTATATATTGTCCCTTCAACTCATTGGGTTCCAACCTTCTTCTTGAAGACCCATTTGCAACCAATAATTCTCCTCTCTTTTAGTACGTTGACTAGTTCCCATATCTGATTCTTGTGAAGAGATTCCATCTCCTCACTCATAACAGCAATCCATTGAGTAGATTCTTTACTTTTGATGGCTTCTTAATAAGTAGAGAGCTCCTTAATTAGACTCCACATCTTCTGTATAGAGGGAAGTGACCACGAAAACTTGTTGATGCTCACAAGTGGTAAATCATCAGAGAGGGGAAGATTCCAATGACCAAATTGAGGCTCTGGTAGTGGGTGATTTCGGTAGGGTATTGAGAGATTCTTTTCACCATATTCCCTTCTACACAAACCCTTCCACATATATAAGGGAATACAATGAAAATAATCTCTCAATACCCTACCAGAATCACCCACTACTGGAGCCCCAATTTGGTCGCCGAAATCTTCCCCTCTTTGGCAATCTACCACCCATGAGCATCAACAAGTTTTCGTGGCCACTTCCCTCTACATTCTATTGGTTAAAGAGTACAAGCTATCATGTTCTCATAACCATATCTCTTTGGTACATTAATCTATCTTCGAGGTCGATCAATAGCAATACTATATGGTTGTTCTTCTTGTAATTGCTCTTCAAATTTTGTATTGATCTTCAATTAAAGATTCTATAATGAATTTTCAAATTCATTGTCCTTCTAATTGGGAGTTGTTTCAAACATGGATATAATCAAGTGTTTCCTTTGTTGTATGTTCTACTTTACTAAATCGAACTTGATGTTGCTTACCAAAGACACTGTGCTCATAGAATTCAATGTCAACTATCTTGTTGCTTACTTTGTTTGCTCAAAACTATCATCCCTTTCTAACTCAGATGTTCAAGCCACATATGTCATAACTTTGTCTGATCTGATTCGGATTACTTTGAAGGAGATATTGTTGCCACAGAATCTGACAATTGAACATTGGAGGATATACAAGGGACCTTTCTTGATACCTTTCATAACAACTAAAGCTCCTTTTGTCACCTAAAGTACTCCACCTCTACCACTGTTTTTAAACCCTTTGTCATCTAAGGTCATCAGAGATATTAAATTTTTACCTAACTTTAGAACATGCCAAACACCAGTCAATGTCCTCACCACACTATCATGCATTTTGATTTGAATGGTACCATTATCAATTATTTTGCAAATTGTATTATTGGTCATAGAAACATTACCACCATCAACCTTTTCATAGGTTAAGAACCATTCTCTATTCGGACACATGTGATGTGAAGCATTGGAATCCAATATCCAACTATCAGTTGGATACTAAACATTAGAAGCAGTGAAAGCAATGTTTGGTTCTAATGAAGAATTATCTTGTGCTACAACAGCAACTGGCACCTTTAACTTCTTCTTAGGACAATCAACCTTCCAATAGTCTGGTTCTTTATAATAGTTGCATATATCTCTTGGATACCTACCTTTAGACTTTAACCTTCTTTTGCCTTTCTTATCTTTGTTCTCAAAATGTCCACGACTTTTATCAAAACTTATCTTTGCAAGTCCAGAAATTTGAATTATCTTTACCGGTACTCGATACCATATGACAAAGTTCTCAAGTATGCAAACTAAATTTGATCTCTTCCAAAGAAATTGTATTCTTTCCAATAACAAAGGATTGAACAAAGGGGCAAGTGGGTGGGCGTGTCTTTTTTTCCTCCCATGGTTTCTACATAAAAAATTTCTCATCTCACTTTATATAAAAATTTTCCATGGAAAAAGATTTCTCATCAAAACTCAACAGCATAAGCACCTCATTGATTAGAATTCAATTCTCACCCATTCTGTTTCAAATCTTTTTTCATTATTAATTTCCCAATGCATAAACCCCTATATATATACATAAAGAAGTAGAAAAAAATACAAAGGTAAAATTTTTATAAATTTATGGATAGGTAGATTCAACATCTAAGGTATGATATATATATATATTAAAAAAATAAACTTCAAATATAAAAGACGAACCTATTTGTGCACCTGAAAAAAAAATTTCAGATTCATAGATTTGAAAGTACTTTTCAAGACAAATTTAAATATTAATTTTTAAAAAATATTTTTCAGATATTTATACATGTCATATAAAATATGTGAACAGAACATACTTCTGTTTTTATTTACAAAATAGCAAAAGCTACTTCTTCCGAAAAGACCTTCTTGCTCTTGCACCGGTATATATAAAGCAGTGGGCACTCACGTGCGTTTCACAAAACTACGAAAGCATTGGCAAATCTTGCAAAACAAATTCCCCCTTTTTTTAAAAAAAAACGTTTAACAGCATAATATGGCATTCTTTGCACGTGAGCTTGACAATTTCGATGAGAAGTCATATCCGACCCGGCTCGATGGAAACATCCGGACTCTTTCCGAATATTTTCGATGAAGCTGGAGGTGAAGGAAATTTTTCCAACTGAACCGCCAAGGAAACATCCGGCGTTTTTTCTTTAAAAAAAAAAAAAAAAAATCCTATCTTTCCAATGGTATACAAATAAATAAATCTTTTGACATGACTCAAATTTTAATAAAAATTACTTTAAAATTTATTGTAATATTTTAATCAATTTTAAAAGTGTTTATTACTTGTATCGAAAATAAATGCCCACAAATTAAATATACCTCAACATGTCATTTCTAATTGCGTTCTAAAGTTAAATTTAATTTTGACATCACGTAGAAATTTAATTTAAATCAATTTATTTAAGGTAAATAATTTTAACTTCAATTTTATCTGACTTTTCGAAAAAAGTTATATTTAAATGCACTCTTTATTAATGTTAACGACGACACAAGAGACATCTAAAGTCAACAACCACTTGAGATCAAATGTGAGAAGAAATGAAGTCAAACATTATATAGATATATAAGTCTTACTTTTCTAGTAATACGTATAAAAAATTGATTTTATAGATATTTAAACTTAAATTTTTTTTTGAATTTTTACTCTACTGATATAAGGAAGTTTAATGTTTTAATTTGAAATTAAAAATAAAGGTGGAGAAGTTTAAAAAGGAAGAAGATGAAATGATGAGAATCAATCTTAATTTTTTCTCGATCATTATATTAATCACTTATAGAATTAATTTTTTATAAGTGTCACTAAAAAAATATTATATATATATATATATATGTAGATGAAATAAATCATGAAAAATTATGATATTAAATTTAAAACCTTTCTTGTAAATTGCAACATTACAGTAGACCTATTTCAATGTTATGTCACAATGAAACATATGGAAGTTAGACATTTTTTTAAAGATAATTAATGCTGTTGAAGGAAATATTAAGATTAAATAGATTGATTGATATGAATGACATATAAATTCATAAGAAATAAAGTCAAACATTGTTTTCCAAAAACCGTTAAAATTTATTTTTCTTCGAAATTTAAAAGAAAAATAATAAAATATTTTATATATACATAGACACGTACGCGCTTGGCTCTATAAATACTTGCCTCCGGCCCTCCGCCTGCAGCCATCGCAAGCGACGATGGAGGTGGTCGTCGTCGTCGCCGCTGTCGCCGCCGTTGTCGCCGCCGTCGCGCTTCTTCTCCACGTCTGCCGGGTCTCCCCACACCTGGCTCGCAGAAGAATCCTTCGCGGCGGACTCGTAGGCCCGACGCCCAGCTTTCCCTTCGGCAACCTGAAGGAGATATCCGCATCGGCCTCGTCGACGACGTCGTTGGACGCCGGCGCCGTCTGCTCCAAGGTGTACCCCCACTTTGCAAGATGGAGGGAAAGCTACGGTACGGGTTTCGTCACTACTTGCACTACCAACCCCAGGGTTGGATGATTTGTTGAGAGCTGATGAGGGATGCATGGGGGGTGGGTGCAGGGAAGGTGTTCGTGTACTGGCTTGGGACGGAGCCGTTCCTGTACGTGGGCGAGCCCGAGTTTCTCCGGCAGGCCACCGCCGGGAAGCTGGACAGGTGCTGGGGGAAGCCGGACGTCTTCAAGCACGACAGGAAGGCCATGTTTGGGAAAGGGCTGATCATGGTTGAAGGCCACCACTGGACTTACCACAGAAACATCGTCGCCCCAGCTTTTTCTGCCGCCAACTTGAACGTAAGTACTGTGCACTTTAACTGTATACCCTAATATTCATCGAACATCTTAATTAATATTTACTACTTAATTAATATTCACCACCTCTTTTAATATTTATCTAATATCTTTAACATTTTATATTAAAAATTTATATTAAATAGTAAATTATATAATTTTTTTTTAAAAAAATGAAACTTCATCTCACTTAATTTTATCTTTCAAATAAATACTACCATAGCACATGACGTGCCCACCCTTGATTTCTGTACGAGTGATGAAGATTTTGCCGTTAATTTTAAAAAGTCTGGGTTCACTAAATATGAGTTTATGTAGGTATAGATTGGAATATACGGTATTAATTTGAATCCAATATAGTAGTAATCACCATTGTTATAAATATCATATAATGACAAATATGATATAACTTATGTTTGAAAATGAGGTTAAGGTAAGTGTAGCGGAAGCTCATATTTCTAATTACATACATAATTCTCGATTTTATTTTTACTAATTTTTGTCAAATAATCAAGGAAAATAAACTTACAAAATAGATAAAAATATTTCACGTTCAAATATTACAATATAAAAAATTATTATAATTATCATTTACATATCTATTGAATAAAAATATTATACATTATTAATTTCGTACAGTATAAATTTTACGATAACGTCATCTACTGTGACAGATGTACGCATCTCAATGACACGATATAAGTCAAAAATCTTTGCAATATAATATTTCCTTCGATAAAAGAGGTAGATTTGGACGTACAGGGAATGATCGGAAAGATGGTGGAGTCGACCAACAAGATGATCGGGGACTGGCACGATCGGACCTGCTCCGGCAATCGGAAGATAAAGGTGGAGGAGGACATCTCGAGGAACGCGGCGGAGATCATAGCCAAGATAAGCTTCGGCATCGGGGACGATAAGGCCAAGAAGGTATACGAGAAGCTGTTGGAGCTCCAGAACACGCTGTTCAGCGGCAAGAGGCTGGTAGGGGTTCCCATGGGTGGGCTGCTTCACCTGAAAAGAAAGCTCAAGGCGGCGGCGCTGGGGAAGGAGATCGACAGCCTGCTCCTGTCCACCATAAACTCCAGGAGGTCGTCGTCGTCGTCGAAGGAGAAGAACCAGCAGCATGACTTGCTTGGGCTCCTGCTGGCTGCGAACGAAGACAGCGCGCCGTCGGAGAGGAAGCTCACCGCCCGGGAGCTGGTCGACGAGTGCAAGACGTTCTTCTTCGGCGGGCACGAGACCACGGGGCTCGCCCTTACGTGGACGCTGCTGCTCCTGGCCCGGCATCCGGAGTGGCAGCGCGCCCTCAGGGACGAGGTCGTCGAAGCTTTGGCCGGAGGGCCGCTTCATTCCGACGGCCTTGCCAAACTGACCAAGGTACGTACGTACGTACATTACGACAGCACATTTAAAACTCGTTTTTCTTTTCTCTTAATAACCACTAAAATGATATCTCAGTGTTTAAAAAATATTTCGTTAAAATTGATGACTCAAGTGTTTTTTTGAAAATTAATGTAAAGAAAATTTTAAAAAAAATTATTTTTAAAATGTTAAAAATTTAGAATTTTTAAAAAATTAAATATAAATTTTTACAAATAGTTTAATAAAAATTTTCATTTCTATATTTTTAAAATTTTAATAATAAAATTTTTTCTATATTTTTCTTTTTATTAATTCTCAAAGTAAATTCTTAAAAGTCTTTCACAATATAAAAATAAGATCTCTACCCTATTACACTTATGTGAGACTATTTTAATACTTTACTGCACTTATAATGAACTCTAAAATTGATAATTAAGTATCATTCTTACATTGTCTAGGTGAGGTATTCAAATTAGAATGACTTTCAAATTACATATGGGAGAATGGTCAATAAAATGTTAATAAATTTACTTTTATACTATGTAAAAATACATTTTCAAAAGTCTTTAGAAAAGGGCGGTAGAATGATCCTTCACGTACAATATAAAGATAAAATTCATATATGATAATTTTCAGAAAAGAAAGAAAACAACGTGGACTAACATATATGCATGCATGCAGATGGAATGGGTGCTGAACGAGGTCCTACGCCTGTACCCGCCGGCGCCGAACTCTCAGAGGCAGGCGAGGGAGGACGTCAAGGTGGGCGAGGTCACCATCCCCAAGGGGACCAACATGTGGGTGGACACCTTGGGGATGCACCACGACTCGTCCCTCTGGGGCGACGACGTCGAGGAGTTCAGGCCGGAGAGGTTCGGAGATCGCAGCGGCGGCAACGTTGGGGGGTGCAAGCACAGGATGGGATACCTACCCTTTGGGTTCGGTGGGAGGATCTGCATCGGAAGAAACCTGACCAGGCTCGAGTACAAGGTGGTGCTCAGCCTGGTCCTCAGGGAGTTCTCCATCGCCCTCTCGCCGGACTACCAGCACTCCCCCGAGTGGCTGCTCTCGCTCCGGCCGGGCCACGGTGTTCCTCTTCTCCTACAGTCTGTCGACAAAGAGAAGTAGAAATCGATTGATGCAGAGAAGTGATTAATTTCTTGGAAGTGACATGTACAAGAATGAGAGCTCATCGATCTTACAGTTTCTTAGTAGATGCAACTTTTTTTAATTAATGAAAATAACATATCTTAATGTTAGGGTTTAAGGTTTCGAGTACTCTAATGTTACGTGCAAAGGAAAAATATATATATTTGGGAAACTTTGATCTACCTTTTCTTTCTTAATTTTCTGGTTGATCTCAAAGCTCATATATTTACCACCACCGTTGCTATATATGTTCAAGTAAAAATGAGCGGTGTTATCTAATTAATCATTCCTACCATTGATGGAAGTAATTATAGCAAACAGTGTAGTTAAATGCGTCTTCTATTTGATTACCACAAGTTGATTGCTAATTAAAAGTTGCTGAGAAAGAACCATAGTCCATTAGTGGAGTTGATTGTCACTAACATACTGAAAACATAATACAAAAACTATATTTTTATTTTATAATTTATTATAAAATTTAACTTCACAGTTCTCAATTTTCTAATTGAAGTTAAAATACTTTGTTATCAAATGTAAAGAAGAAAAGACATCGTACTTCATATCATATTATATGAGTATATTATTACAATATATTATATGTATCTGTCATATTATTTTTATAATTATGATATCACATTTATCATTTACCATTTGCATGCATAATATGTGTCTATTATTATTATTTTTACATATCGTATACATATATGTTGATGTATAATAATATGTTTTGATAACTTTATATGTATATGTTTATGAATTTTATTTTTCCTTCCATTTGTTCCTTTATCATTTAATTATCACTTTACTATTTTATCCTTTTATTATTATTTTATAATGTTTTATCATATTTCTGACGAAACTTCATTCACGCCATCTGCACCGTCTGTCTTCCGTCACTTTGCATCTTCTCTCCTTCCGCAAGCAAGCCTTCCAGCGGCGATTCCCAGCGACTCCGAAGGCGATCGGACGACACGGCGAACGGATGCGCGGATGAGCGAAGAGACGCACATCTTCCGGCGACTCCGCGCTAATCGAGCGACGGGACCAGCGAACGGGCGAGCGGCGGGAGCTTTTGAGCTAGCGACGCGAGAAGCGACGAGCGCCGGCCTTGCTGGAGGTTGAAGACAACCGGACGCGTGGACGGTTGTGATGACGATCCGGAGCATCATTTAATCGAACGGTTATGCAACGGCACAACTCCACAGATAAGTCAAAAGTTACATTATTATTATTATTACTTTGTCCTTTTATCATCTGGACTCCTTATCATCCGCACTTTTTTCTATTCTCCTTTTTTTCTTTACGAAGGACATGGCTTTTCCGGCGGGTATCGGCGGAGGTGGGATTCCGGCGACTGTATTTTGCCGGTAAGTTTCTTTCCTTAACCGAATCGGATTTGGACTTTCATTTCTTTCCTCCCTCCATTTTTCCCGTCTATCTCTGTCCCTTTTTCTTTCATTTGAAACAGAGAATGATAAAGAGGAGGAGGACGACACTGTCGGCGCCCACCCTGCCTCATTATCAAGTATTTTGAAAAGAAAATGTGATAACAAGCCCCATTACCACACAGATTTAAGTAGAGGAAGAGAAAACGTGATAACAGGGAGGAGGACGACACTCCACCCTGCTCCATTACCACGTATTTTGCAGGAAAAGAAAAAGAAGAAGACGATGAAGGTTGGGGAATGGAGATAGTCTTCCAGCCATACCTTCACGGTCGAATATGGATGAACGACTTCACACCGGGAAGTCGTCAATGGCTTTATAGCCTCAGCCGTCGTTGGTTGTACAACCCAACCTGAATAGTTGCATCCCAAAGAAAAGACTCTCACTGCATCCAGTTATTTGATTGTAATTGTATTTATTCATATTTTATCTTATTACGCAAATATGTGATCGAACGTAAATGAATGAAAATTTTTATGATTATAATTTTTTATATTATATTTATGGTGTAAATTTTTTGATGTCAACAGATGAATAGTGTATTGTTGTTGGGATAAGCAAAACTCCTCGGTATCATATATTGTAGAGAGCAGACAAGACAGCAGGATGGGAAGTGCACAGCTTCTGCTTTCCAGGTTCCTTCTGCTGCCCAATGCCTGGTCTTCAAAATTGGATGGTTTTGAGGTCAAGAATCCCTAGATCCCAATCTGGGCTTTTGGTTGCTCGATCGTTTAAGATCAGACGGAGAAGATTGCTTATCAAGCAGCAGTTGATCAATTCCCAATCGTTCACCAATAGCTAATGCTTACCAGAGGAGGAGCACGATGAGGATGCTTAGAAGCACGTACAAAAACAAGCTCCAAGAGCTCTAGCACCTAAGGCACCTAAGGATCCGTTCATGCACCTAAAAATGATGAAAAATGAAATAACAAAAATTCAGATGAGAAATGAAAATAATGAGATTTAACAGAAAATTGTAAAAATAAAAGTTATTTGTGCACATATAGGAAATATGAAGAAGCTCAAAAAAGATGCATGTTGAGAGTTTTTAAAGGTTTCCCTTATATTCTAATGAGAGGATATAGAAAATGAGATATGAGAAATCTTCAAACATTATACCTTGATTAGGAAATGATAGAAATCAAATATCATCATTTCACATCGACACACACTTCCAAAATATTGGTCAATAAGAAAGTAAATTTCCATGAATTCCTTTCTCATGAATTTTAAGTACCACAAACAAAAGCTAAGGCATTAAGTTTCTCTAAGATATATGTCGTCTTCTGCATGCACTCAGAAACTTGGTCAACATCAACTTCCACATGGATGAAGTCTCAACTCAGCTGTATGGTTTGCGATTACAGGGAGGAGAAGAGAAAAGGGTGGAAAGTTGGTGAGGACATTCAATTTGATTTAAACATTTTAATTGGAGGAAACTGGAAAACACAACAATGCTTGGTTTAAATTAAGAATGAATCAATGGTGTAAGGATGTTAGAGGAAGCTGAACATATAAAAAAAAAAGATGATTAAATAAGGGCATTGTACAGCCAATGTGTAGTGGTGATGGGAATGGGGCATGTCAAACATTTTAAATGTCAGAGGTATGAATCAACTTCCCCCAGGGAAACGAAGATGCCAACAAACAAATGGAAACATGAAATTCAAAACTTACACAAAGAAAGTAGCGTGTAGTCAGTTTCCCTTACCTTTCCAGTGACACGTGGAACCTTGAAATTGCATGGGCAAGAAAAGTGGAGCAAAGTTATGGTGGCTGATAACCATGAGTAGAACATATGTATTTGCAACAAGGAACGTAATACTTGCCAACCAAAGTTGAGTAAGGACATTCTTTCCTTTGAATTCCAAAAGGTAGCCCCAGAACAACCAATGCAATTGAGCTACCATCCACACCAAAACGCAGAGGATGCCTTGCCATCTGAATTTCATCTTGCTCCAGGGAAGGATCAATGGCAATAGGCAGAAGAACCAAACGAAGTACTGTGCCGTGATGACCTGCAAAAATCTACAAAAGTTAGTAATGAAGCAATTTTTGGCACTCATGTGAATGGTGTTAAGAGAAAAAACAACAAAAATTTGCTGCAAAGAAATAGAGGTGGTTCTGTACAGGCACGCAAAAGACCAAATCACAGCATCATAATCTTCAATGTTGTAAAAAATGAAAAATAGATGCTACTCAGAATGGAAAGTAAAACGGTTTTTTAAGTAAGGATTTAAACAGCTGTTTTTGAAAAACAGTATAAATAATAAATATAAATATAAACATAAATATACTTGTATCACCACTTTAAAAAAATACAGGCACCAAAATAATTGAATAAAATAAATTATAATTCACGCATATGCAATGCAATATCAAAAACACATTTTTATCATGTGTGATTGCCACTCACGAACATAAGAGTGTGTGTACCTTATGGAGAAATTGGAAAAAATTGTCACTGAAGAATAACTACTTAAATTAAAAACATAAATATACAAAAAGTACAATAAGCATTATATCAATGAAAATAGCTCAACAGAAAATCTAAAAACTTCAAAATCGACAGCCATTGAAACGGCCAAGAATGAAAGAGAAAGGCCATATTTTCTCAGAAAAACAATTTTTTTCTGTTTTTTTACAACAATGGTAATCTTCAAGGAGTAAGTGCCTAAATGACTTATTGATCCAAACAAACGAAGCACATTAATCATCACCTTGTTGAATGCAACAAATGCAACTGTTTGCACAAAAAGGCAAAATTGAAGATCTTGAGAAAATTGGAAAATAAGGACAATTTGCACCAGTAGCTGTGGAAGGAAAGATGCAAGCTTTTCAAAGATGGAGAATTCAGACTGATGATGAAGATAGATATGATAGAAATATATCGAGAAATTATGCCTTGGATCAACACGTGTTAGATGATATAGTAATGCCTCATCCAAGAAATCCCAGCCATAAAGGTAGAAAAAAAGAGCAGTCCAAAGCATAAATA
Source organism: Amphibolis antarctica (assembly GCA_024699675.1). NCBI lineage: Eukaryota > Viridiplantae > Streptophyta > Magnoliopsida > Alismatales > Cymodoceaceae > Amphibolis > Amphibolis antarctica. Next base: position 23,199 of record JAMKPZ010001583.1, on the reverse strand, counting down.
TGGCTCCTGAAAATATTCCAAATATCATTCGTTCCTTGGTAAGAAAATTTTTGAGAAGAAAGAAAGGGCTGGAAAACGTTGTCCAACAAAAACATGGAGAATTAGCTCTTCTGCCCTTGTATCTTTGCAATACAGGTTTCCAACCAAGCCGTACATTATTCTTGTCAAGAACTAGAAGAATAGGAAGAGAATAAATGATTGGGTATATTCTAAAATGGACAACGAGTCCATACCAAAATGCTGCTTGGAGAATATTACCTGTAAAACAAAAAGGATGTAACATAACGTAAGTGCCACAATAGGCAGATACCAGTTGAGTGAAACAAATGAATGTAAATTAAGATCTATGTGTACTGTATCAATCCGGAGAAAATATCTGATTGACAAAAAGAACACAAAATCATCAACTTTTATCATAAATGCATGAATAAGAACTTGTAGCATCCATACACCAAAGAAACATCAAATGCTGAAGCATTACAAACAAGATATGACCTTTACTTGTTTCTAGAAAAAGATATGACTTAAGATTTGTATTATCTAGTTTAAGCATCTTGTACAAAATAATCATACCACCCTATCAAGTGGACATACTTCACTACGACCATTGGAGTTATGTAACTCTCACCCAATTTGCAAATCGAGTTGAAATTTTAAACTAAAATTTGCCTTCAATCCTTGGAAAGGATAAAAAAGAATAGGTGCTCAAAACCTTGCCCTGTCATTAACATTTCGTTTCTTGTAACTGCTTGGAAAAATTCAACGTATCAAGTCAATTCTAAAGGTACTTCACTAGTCATAGATACACATAACACAATATATACAATATTACAGATTTCTCTAACCCACAGGTTTCTACAATGATACCTTTTTTTCCAAATTCAAATTCCTTAAATGATTTATGTTATCTCTAGACAATTTAAAGTTTCAATTCCTTTAAGTTTCCCATTTGGTTAATTGTAACCTTAATGTAGAGCAATCAATACATTATAAAAATACGGTAAAATGTTTGGTAATCAAATATGAACTAATTATAAATTATATAAAAAAACTTCCATTTTAGCTCATATTTACTTAATTGATTGATGTCTTAAAGAACCAAATTCCTTATAATCAAATTCCAAAATATATAATTTTTTTGAGAAGGTCCAAAGCATATAAGTATAAAACTCAAAGATTGTGCATTAACTAAATAATGTAATTCAATTACACTGCAATACATTACATATGGATTATGAACAACTAAGCATGTTCTAAGTGTAAAGTATAAACTAACACTAATTCAAAGTATATTCAATACCTGCAAAATAGAAAATAATACATGCAACATATTCTGCAGCTACTGAAATTTGACTGTGATTTAGGGTTTAATGAATTGGAAATACAAATATAGCGTGCTTACTTTTGAATTGACAATTTTAACATAAAATGAGCAGTAGGTGATAGTTATCATTAATTATGATAAAACCAAACCTTTCATAAGAGAAATTATAATCCACAGAATCATTGCACATACAATAGGCTCGCAATTTCCACGTGTACCAATTGTGAAGGTGAATGGATTGAAGAGCCAAACTGCCACTGAGTAAAGACATGAAACCTCAGGAACACCACGTTGCCTTAAAATCAAATGAATGAAGTAGCCTACAAGCAAGTCTTACAGAAAGAGAGAACAAAATCTGAGATTAGTTACACTGAAAAGGAGAAAAAAGAGAGAATATATCTAAAAAGGCTGAAATTCACGTCTGCAAAGACTAGGTGACAATAGAGGGTAGTTTTATAAAATATCCCACATGTGGTAAACAAATTGATATTTATAATGATGGAACGGACTGTATGGAGTAGTCAAAAATTCATGTATACTGATAAGTAATAAAATAATAACCACAGAAATTTAGTATAAATCAATATTTTAAAAACCAGTTTCGACCGGCCAGTCAGACAAATGTGCGCCAGTGACAACCATTCCAGCCATACCCCTGGTTGGATCGGTTATGCAGTCTGACCAGATGGGGTGGTTGGACCAGCAAATCAGACCCACAAACAATCAAGAATTTTTGTGACCGATCATAATTATTGTATAACAAATCAGAATTTTTGAATAATCAAGATTTTTTTCAGATAATCACTGAAAATAATCGTGATTTTTTAGCAATCAGTATTTTTTGAAATAATCAAGGTTTTTCAAATATTTATTATGAATAATAATGTTTGTTCAATAATGTGACATTTGAACTTTGAAGTCATTAATTTTCATTGGTGTATTACGTTATTAGAAACTTGTTATAATCTATCAACTTGCAAGTGATGTGGTTTACTAAGGAAATTTTGAAGTTACTTATATGATGTATGTGGCATTTCTCATTGTATTTTGTCATCATAAAAGAAAATATACCTGGAAAATTTTCTATACATTTCTGGAATTCTTACAGATTTTTCTACATTTTCTTCTGATTCTTTGTTATTTTCTGCAATTTGTATTTTGAATAATTAAAAATGATATCATATTGGTGTCAGCTGGTTGAACTGGTTAAACCAGTCAGACCAGCCAGGAAAATGGCATTTTGTCCAGTCCAATTTTGAAAACATTGGTATAAATTAAAATTAAAAACCTTTTTAAGAGCAAAGAGAAGTTGAAAATAAAGCGTTATTTCATAATTATCATTTCAGCAGATGACTGACTGTTTAAGACTTGCATCTTCATATAAAATCGAACCTTATAAGAATTCAATTTCCCAAGGACTTTACTTTTTATTTGATTTGCTAGGGAAGATAGACTAGAAAACTGAAGCAACACTAAAATGTTTGATTTGTTGTTGATGTTCTACAAGATAGGGCACTAGAGAGAAGATCAGAGTTCGATCAAGAATCCTTCTTATCTTCCATAAGTAGAAACCTCATCTGTTTATTTAAAGGATGCACGCCAATTACAGTGCATAGCATAACATTCGTAACCTACAGATATGGTTGGCTAACAAAACTGAAATAAATCAATGTCAATATATTGTTGAATGACAAGCACTAGAGGGATTTCTAGACACATATTGATCACATCATAGTGCACATTCACAAGCTAATAAATCAGTAAAAGAAAAAATATAATGGCTATTGTGTTTTCTATTAAACAAGGAAGCCATTAACATAGAGTACATGATACAATAAAATATCAAAATAACAATGGAGTAAATATACGAAAGGATATTGTAGCGAGTGAATTGGTAAGAGAAACTCAATGTGCATGCATAAAAAAGAAAGAATATGATAGCAAGTATGTTGTCTATTCAACAAGGAAACCATCAACATGGAGTACATAAATACAATAAAATATCAAATTAACAATGGAGTAGAAATAAAAGGATATTGTAGTGAGTGAATTGCTAAGAAAAACTCAATGTGCAAGCATAAGAAAAAGAACAGTTTCTGATTTTAATACCAGCTGCAGAGAAAATGAATTTGCCACAAGATCGGTGCACCAAAGTGTTGGGGATAAGAAGAATTGCAAGAAGAGGTGAGTAGCGATAGGTAGACCTCTCAAATGGAGACCTTCCTGATGCCATCAGAGATGTAGCATCAGAGAAAACCAAGTAATCCACATCAGTGTACCGGACCACCATATGTGAATCCTGCCACTCCCCATAAATAACAAGAAAGATCCGCAGGATCATGGAAATGACAATCATGCTCTTGACATTGAAGGCAACTCTTGGAGAGACTACATCTTTACATATTTTCTCTTCCGAAGAATCCATATCTCCAATTGGATGTAATAGTTTCCTAAGTAAAAACAAAGCACAAGTTAAGATTTCAGTCTACAACTTTTCCTTCTTCCACTACCTAACCCTAGGAAACACACACATACAAACTAACCACCAAATATCTATGCTGAATTTTGGATCAATCAAATATAACAATTTAAAAAAAAATTACACAAAAAAATAATAATCCAGGCCATGGTCACTACGAGGGTCAACCACATGAATCTTTTTCATCCATGTATTTCTATCTATAGACAAATCTTCGATTAAATTACATAAATTTAAATTGTTTCTTATAATTTCTAACCAAGCAGTTTTGATCCTACCTCTACTTTTTTTAATTTCTTCTACACTAATTAATTATTCTCTCCAAGTAGGTGGGTTCTTTGGTCTTCCAAAAATATAACCAAACCATCTAAACTAATTTTCTCTTACCTTATCATCAATTTTTGGAACTACTCTATTCCTAATAAAATTATTTTTTAGAGTATCCCTTGTAATATTATCACTCATTAATTGAAACATACACATTTCAACAACATTAACTTTTTATATATGATTATGCTTTACACTTTGGCATTTTAATTAGTAAAACATAGATAGATGAATACAATTTTATAAAATTCTCCTTTTAATTTTAAAAGTATCCTCCTATCATATAAAATTCTAGAAGTATTTCTCTACTTCATCCATCCTACTTTAATCTTATGAATAAATATTTAAAATTCTTACTTTTATAAATCTAGGCTAAGTATGTAGCTTCATCATTATTCCTATTTTTGTTAAACCTACATTTCATATATTTAGTTTTTGGCTTGTTCAATTTAAAATCCTTTGGATTTTAAAGTATCTCTTCATAATTCTAATTTACAACTAATTTCGGACTTACTTCCATTAGTTAAAACTATGTTATCAACAAATAGCATATACCAACGTATTTCTCCTTTTTAGTCATTTCATCCACGACCAAGACAAATAGAAATGGACTTACAAAGGACTCTTGTGTAAACCTGTTTATTGGAAATCCACTAATTTCTCCTCCTATAGTTTCAACACTAGTAACTACTATTTCATGCCAATACTATATAATATTAATGTATCCAATAAGTACTCTTTCTTTCTAAAACCGACCACATTGGGCTTCTAAGTACTGTATTATAAACTTTTTCTAATTTAATGAAAGCCATATAGAGGTTCTTTTTCTAAAATCTAAAAGTTTCTGTTAGTTGTTTAAATAAATAAATAGCTTCCATTGTTGACCTACCAAACATAGACCAATATTGATTTTCTATGATCTTAGTTACATGCCTCATTCTTTGTTCAATTACCATTTCCTATAATTTCATAGTATGACTCATTAAATTAATACCACAATAATTATTACAATTTTATATGTCTACCTTATTTTTAAATATATGCATTAAAGAACTCTCTCCATTCATCTACCATTTTCTGTCTTTAAAATTATATTAAAAAGTGTAGTTAGCCACTTAATCCCTATTTCATCCACACAAACACTTCAATAGGAATACCCATTAAGTCCAATAGGTTTCCCACATTTCATTTTTTAATGGCCTCTTCTACCTCCAAACTATTAATTCTTCTTACCACCCAAATTTTGAATGCAAGAGTATCCAAAAATTATTAAAATTACCTATACCATCTATCTATTATTTCATTTTCTTTTACCAAAATTCTATTACCCTCATTTTTAATACACTTGACTTAAATCTCTAGATTTTCTCTCTACCCTTAGCTAACTTATATATTTTATTTTCTCCTTGTTTTGTGTTCAAATTATCATACAATTCCTTATAGAGCTTATTTTTAACTTCGCTAACAATTCTCTTGATGTTTTCTTTGCAAGATATAAAAAAAAAATTTCTTAACATTCCTTTTAGCAAATTTTTCTAAAAAAGTTCTTAACATTCCTTATATACTTCTCTAAATTTTTCTCATTTCTACATTTATGATAGGTTTTATAACATTCTATTTACTTTTATTATTTGTTTGTACAACTTCATTACACCACCAATTTTCTTTACCCAAGGAGGCTATCCTGCAAAAACTCTCATAAAATTTCCCAAGCAATCTTTTTAATTAAAGTAGTTATTTCATTCAGTCCATTTACCACTTCATTTAGTTCTCATATTCTTTCTTTTAATAAGTTACCTCTATATATCATATTCTCTTTTCACTTTTAGATTCCACCTAATTTTTAAGGGTCCATTAGTGTTTGACAGAAATGCAAAAAAAGAAATGAAAAGTTCAAACATAAATAAAAATCAGAAATAGAAATGAAAAGTACAGAAATCAAAAAACAAAGGGTATTAGTGTCTAACAAAAAGTATAGACAGAAATAAAAAAATAAGGCATTAGTGCCTAAGAGAAAGTACAAACAAAAATTAAATTTTTGTAAATCTATTAATATAACAAAGTTCTTATATAACTTATAATTGTAGTACAATAACAATTATTATAACAATTTTGAATTTAGTACATCCAAATTTTTATAAATCAATGAATTAAAAATTTCTTCCATTCCATATAGGCATAGCAATATCTTCATACATTTTATCTACTATTTCTTTCCATTGCTCTTGACTCAGTCTTACAATAGTGTTTATTTCAGAATCTTATTCAGGAAGTTGTCTATCTGTCCTAACATTCATGTCTTGTAGTTCATCTTGTAAATCCTCTAATAAATTTGTCTTATCTGTTCTTTGAATTGGTGGTGGATACCCATGAAGGGAGCAAAGTTAGTCACCACTCGAGCCCATGTAGGTTTTCCCACTTTCTTCCAGCAACATTCAGGTCTATGATTGGTCTTGCCACAATGAGGGCAAGGCACCCACTGTTTTTCATCGTACCGACCTTGTGAGCCACTCCCACTGTTTAGGTTTGGACAACCCCCTTGACCTTGACTAACCAAAGCAGAGGGCTCAGACTATGAACCCATCTGAGAGATATGTAGAACCCTTGAGAAGGCAATGGTAAGATCTAGCGTGCTATCACCTCCTAGTAGTTGTCCGCACACCTGAGAAGATAACTCAAGGGGTAGCCCAACCAAGAAGGCTACAACAAGTCATTTCTATATTTTTTGAATGTAACAAGATCAGTGGTAAAAGTTTGAAGAGCTTCCAACTCCTTAAACAATGCCCGAATATTGCCATAATACTCTTGAACTAATTGACCAACCATTCTGGAAGAGAAGATCTGTCCATAAATTTCATACACTAACAATATTCTTTTCATCATCGTACATCTATCGCAAAGTGTCCCAAATGACCTTGGTAGGCCTACGCATCATCACTACACGTGCAATACTATTCTCCATATTGTTCTCCAACCAAGTAACCACAGCATAATCATTAGCATACCAATCATCATAAGTAACATCTTTTACATTAGGAGGTAGTTTTGTGAGATGCTTAATCTTCCTTTGTGCAGCGACAAAGGTCTAAAAGCTTTGAGACTACAACCAATAGTTGGTAACATTCAGTCTGGTAGTTGTACCAATAAGTTGTCAAATCCCAGCAGTCACACCAAATTCCTTTTGGACTATGTCAAAGCCAGTTTGTGCCATCACCCTCAAACATGTATGATGAGCACGAAGGGACACGAAATCCACGCTTATGGATAGGAACGGACAACGCATCGAAATCCACGCACACGGACAGGAACAGACGATGCATCAAAAGCACCAACCCTAACGCAGGTCCAAGAATGGCCCCAACTCTAACGTGAGTCCACAAGAGCCACCATCACAACCCTATCATTGGTGTCGACGAATTCAAAAGTAGACTGGGTTGGGATTATATTCGTGGTCATACTGATATTCCAAATGAGATATAAAATAATTTCATTCAGGTTAAGTGATGAATTATAGATTTATATGAATTAAATAAAATTCCTTTTATTTATATGTCATTGTAATTATGTTTTTTTTTAGAAACATCAAGAATGTGCATCATATAAGGGAAAACCGTGTCTTATTTATGACTATTTGGCATTGATTTTTGAGAGCAATATGCACATGAAACTCATAGTCAACAATTTCATGAGACAACTACCACACAAGAAAAGAATCAAGAAACTCCTATCAATGATGTTATTTACACACCAACGTGCGTGTAGCCTCCAATGGACTTGGACTTTAACATCCAAGAAAACTCTCTTTTAGGGACGAAATCATCATTCGAAGTTAACAAAAAAGGGAAAAGAGCAAGACCACATGCAGAGTCACAAGAAAAAATGTTAAAAGCATTTACAAAAGTTTCAAATGCATTTGTGATGTAGTTAAAGAATGATAGTGTTGATAATGAAAAGCGTCATAAGATATTAAATGCTATGATTTCTGTTGAGGAGAGGAAGTTGGATTAGTCAAAGAAGGTTGAAGAAGAAAAATTAGAAGGATCAAAGAAAATGGATGTCCTTGATGATGTTACGAAAGAATTGCTTGAAATACCTAATTTTACAAACAAGCAAATATTTTCAACAATGGAGTTATTAAAAGATCCTGAAATGCAAAGACACTTTTTAACTATACCACATCATAAAAGAGTTGCTTGGTTGAATAATTACAAGTTTAAATGATGTACTCTTGTTGGTTCTAATGCTTTTGTAAAATAGTATTATGATGTTCTTTTTTTTGTGATATGTTGTAATGTTTTTGATGAATGACTTTGTAATTTTGATGTTATTACATTTAGATGTTGTAATTCGATCTAAAATGATATTCTTATTATGTAGGTTTTTATCAAAAATGAATCTCTTAAAAGTTTTTATGAAACAAGAGGAAAATCAAAAGCGAAGATGAAAGGTTGCATTGTCCATATGGAATATCCTTTTAAGATTGGCAGCGACATCAAATCATATTGCTATTACCTCACATCGTATATATAGCAAAGAAGGATAGAATTATATAAAAAGGTTATTAGATTTGTCTTTACCAAGTCAAGTACATAATTGTTGTAAAATATATAAGATGAGTCAACATGTATTTATAAAGTTTTGTACTTTATTAAGAAAGGAGGGAGTGATCTAAGATAGTAAAAGCATCACAGTGGAGGAAAAATTTACTATATAGGGTAACAAGGGAGTGATTTCATCATTTAGCATGGGTAGTTAATAAATATTTCAATGAGATGTTGAACGTTATTTTAAAATTACATAATAAATTGATAGTTAAACATGCAACTTCAACACATACCAGATTATTGAATGACCAGAACATCTTCCCTTATTTCAAGGTAATTTTCTACATTTTTATTTGTACAATGTGAAGTTTGATGATTTGTTTGAAATGATTTTCTTCTATGGTATTAATAAGATTGTATTGGTGCTATTGATGGCGTATGTAAAAGTAACAATTTATGGATAAGAAACAACAAGGTGGAGAAATAGAAAATGAGAATTATTGCAAAATGTGATGGGTGTTTGTAACTTCGATATAGAGTTTATTTATGTTCTTGTTGGATTGGAAGGATTTGCATCTGATGTTAAAATCCTTCAAAATGCACTTAGCAGGCCAAATGGTTTTCAAGTGCTATCAGGTATTAACTTATTATAATGTACAATATGTTTCTTTTTGATAACTAATACAAATTTTCATTCAAGTAAGTTCTACTTGGTAGATGTTGGTTATCCAAATCAACCAAAGTTTCTTTGTCCTTATTGTGAAGTTAAGAACCATTTATCAAAGTATGATCAACTTTATCTTCCGAATAATGCAATAGAGAATTATAATTACAAACATTCACAATTGAGAATAGTAATTGAACGTACGTGTGGAGTAGTCAAACATTGATTTTCAATTTTACATGGTCAAATGCCTAATCCAATTGAAACACAAGTCAAGATAGTTGATACATGCTTTCTTATTCACAATTTTATTCGAAGAACAGATAAGGCAAATTTATTAGAAGATTTATAAGATGAACTACAAGACAAATGTTGGGACAAATAGACAACTTCCTAAATAAAATTCTAAAATAAATACTATTGCAAGACTAAGTCAAGAGCAACACAAAGAATAAAATACGTGAAGATATTGCTATGTCTATGTGGAATAGAAGAAATCTTTAATTCATTAATTTATAAAAATTTGGATGTACCAAATTCAAAACTGTTATAGTAATTATTATTGTACTACAATTATAAGTTATATAAGAACTTTGTTATATTAACATATTTACAACAATTTAATTTTTATTGTACTACCAAATTCACTGTTATCCATTTCCTTTTCTATTAGGCACTAGCATCCTCTGTTTTTTTATTTTTGTCTGCACTTTTTGTCAAACATTAGTACCCCCTATTTTTTGATCTGCACTTTCCATTTACATTTCTAATTTTCCTTTTCATCTGAAATTTCCATTTCCATTTTCACATTTTCACCAAACACTAACGAGCCCTAAGCTTTGTTGCGTAGTTTTCTCCTAGAGTAACCTTCCAATCTTTAAACATTCTTTAGTCTATTTTTCTTGTAAGTAAAAAATCCATTTGACTAGCATTTAACAAACATCTAAAAGTAATTAAATGCTTCTCTATTTTCCTAAAATAAGTGTTAATTACTAAATGGTGCAAGCTACACTAAGGTCTAAAATTGAATTTCTCTTTTCATTTCTATTACAAACCAAATCCTCTATATTTTGCACTCCTATGTGACCATTTAGATCCTCTCTAATAAAGAGCTTGTCACTAGTAGGTCATTCATAAACTAAACTATCTAAATCTTTTAAAAATTTTCTTTAATAGCTTCTCCAAAACCTATTTATAGAGTACATGTACTATTTATATTAACTATCTCATTTCCTGTCACAATCTTAATCATTATAATTTTATCTTCCATCTATATTACCTCAACAACTTCATCCCTTAAACTTTTTACAACTATTATTCTTAAGTCCATTCCAACACTTACCTTGTATCATAGACTACAATTTACAATCACTATCCTCAATCAACCTAGATTTGTCTCCTATCCATTTAGTTTCTTGCACGCAATAATATGTTAATTTTCCTTCTTATCATTATATCCACTATTGTCATATTATTACCAATTAAGATTCTCATATTCCAAATTGCTAGCCTAATTTTGATGTTTTGGACTAACTTCTTTATCCACACTCTTTCATTAAATGTGAAAACTTTTGCTTACCCCTTTATCTACATCTGGTCATCAATGCAAAGCTCATAGCTTTGAAAATGTTGCACCTAGGGTGTACAACGTTTTCCCCATATTTTATTTACATTGCACTCAAGGTCCAATACAATGTGATGCTAAGCGTGTTACACTCTAACAAGTTATCCTTAGGATTCATATTAATAAGGAGCTAAACAAAATTTTACAACTAGTTGCCTACCTAACACTAACTCCCTAAAGGAAGAAAACAACAGCAATACAAGAATAACACACTACAACTTCAATGTAACGATCAAACAACAGAAACAACTTTTTATTTTTGCAACACACTTTTCAAAATACAAGCATTCTTTAAATACACACTTCATTCATAGTTACATAAAAGAAGAGACACATCTCTTCACCAAACGACGTGACTCAAAACCAATAATCCAACAATATAACTACTTTCATAAACTAGATTTTATATCAACCATCAACACAACCCCTTGATGTAAAATCCATAACTCCAAGTTCAGATCGAAACTTCACAAATTTTGCAATTAGAAGTCATTTAGTAAAACCATCAGTAACTTGTTCTTCCATGGAACAATACTTCATTTCAATTACTCCTTTAGCAACAACATCACAGATAAAATGATGACATAGCTCAATATGTTTAGTTCACCCATGAAATATTGGATTTTTGGTCATAGAGATTGATGCTTTATTATCACAAAAAGTTTTAGTTGCTTGCAACAAACCTTGCTTCATATCTTTCAATATTCTCCTCATCCAGATAGCTTGACAAGTGGCAACAAACACAGCGACATATTCAGCTTCAGCATAAGACAATGCTGTCATAGATTGTTTTTTTTTTTAACACCATGATAAAAACACCTGAACTTAATATGAAAATATAACTACTTGTACTTTTCCTATCATCAACAGAATTTGCCCAATCACTATCAGTAAAACCACAAAGATTAAAATAAGAATCAGATTTATACCATATTCCATAACCAACTGTACCACATACATAATGGAGAATTCTTTTTGTTGTTCCAAGATGATGTACTGTTGGATCATACATAAATTTGGAAACTAAATTAACTGCAAACATGATATTTGGATAAGTATGTGTCAAATACATAAACTTCCAGCAATACTTCTAAATAAGCCTTCACTTGCTTTAGTTGTTCCATCATTTAACGATAATTTCTCACTTGCAAATGCTTTACATTTTTCCATATTAAACCTATTAAGTAGATTTAATGCAAACTTCTCTTGCGAAATGAAAATTCCTTCATCAATTTGTCTGACTTGAAGATCAACAAAATAGTGCAATAATCCCAGATCTGTCATTTCAAACTCTTCCATCATGCTACTTTTAAATTTTTTAACCAACATATCAGATGAACCAGCATAAATAATGTTATCAACATAAACACAAACAATAAGAATATCTTCACTTTCCATCTTCGCAAAATAAGGCAGGCTCAGTTTCACTTCTGTAAAAATTATTTTGATGAAGATAAGTATCTAGTCTTACATACCATCTTCTTGGTGTCTGCTTTAAACCATAAAGTGTCTTTTTTAATCTATGCACTTTTCTTTCTTGTTCATCAACAATAAATCCTTGAGGTTGTTCAACATATATATCTTCTTCTAAAACACCATTAAGAAATGTAGATTTTACATCAAACTGAAAAATCTTCAACCTTTTACATGCAGCCAAAGCTAAAAATATTTTAATAGTCTCAAAATGTGCAATGGGAGAAAAGATTTCAAAACAATCTGTACCATAGTTTTGTATATATCCTTTGGCTACAAGTCTTGCTTTATATTTCTGTATTTTTCCCTTTTCATTGTATTTTACTTTGTAAACTCATTTCACACCAATAGCTTTTTTTCCTTGTGGCAAATCAACTAACTCCCAAGTGTTATTCTTCTCTATTGTATTGATTTCTTCAACCATAGCATTCTGCCATTTTACCTTTTCACAAGTTTCTTCATAATTCACAGGTTCTGCAACCATAAGAGCACGTGCACTTGATTCATAAATATCTTTCAATGAATGATATTTCTTTGGAGAAATATTTGTATTATTGTTTGAGTCATCATCACAACCTTCTGTACTGCAAGTGGCTGTGAACATATCCTGTAAACCTTCTACAATAGAAAATGTTTACTTTCTTCTATCTTCCAGTCCCATTTGCTACTTTCATCGAAGATAACCTCTTCGAACAACCAATTTTTTACTTACAGGATTATACAAACGATAACCTTTTATTTAATTACTGTAACCCACAAAAATACATTTCTCACTTTTTTATCCAACTTACTTCGATCATCAGAGTCAATCAAAGCAAAAGCAATACATCCAAAAATTTTCAAGGCACGTAAATTTGGTTTGCATTTCTTCCAAACTTCATAAGGTGTCATGTTCTTGTTCTTTATTGCCATTATTGGAGAAATATTCAGAATACATACTCAACGGTAACAACTTCAGCCCAAAACTCATATGGAAGATCTTTTTTATGAAGCATACTTTCTGTCATTTCCACAATTGTTCTATTTTTCCTTTCGGTAATATCATTCTGCTCTGATATTTTTCTTACAGTAAATTGTCTTTTAATGCCATTATTTTTGCAAAAAACTTCAAATTCATTGGATAAAAATTCTCCACCTCTATCAGTTTGAAGAATTTTAATAGATTGCCCACACTCCTTTTCTAAAAAAGCTTTGAACTCCTAAAACTTTTCAAATAAATTTCCCTTTTGAGTAAGAAAAAATATCCAACTCATACAAGTAAAATCATCTATAAACAATAGAAAGTGTCTGCTCTTATTTAAGGAGGGTGTCTTCATTGGGCCACATACGTCAGCATGCACCAAATGCAATGGAGCATTAGCTTTCCATGACTTTCCAACCAGAAAGGACAATCAATGTTGTTTTCTATAAACACATCCTTCACAAACACTTTCAATACTAGTAATAGTTGGCAAACCAACAACCATATATTTCTGATTTAACAATTTTAGTCCTTTAATATTCAAATGTCTATAACGTAAGTGCCATAAAGATGAAAGTTCTTTAACACTAGCAACAAGAACACATTCATCAAGATTAGAAATATCAAATGGAAATGTTCTATTTTCAGCCATATAAATTCTAATTGGAGCATCTTTACTTCTTTGATTTTTAATTTCACACATACTTTCATGACAGAAGACAGAATACCCCATTTGCAAAAGTTGGCCAACACTGACTAAATTATGTGCTAAATTAGGAGTATAATAAACATCACGAATCAATATTTCAATACCTGACTTGGTCCTTACTGCAACTATGCCTTTACCTTTAGCCTGAACACAATTATTATCACCCAAACAAACTTGCAAATTCACTGATTTATCAATACTTCAAAGAACACTTCTATCTCCTATCATGTGTTTCAACTCTTAATGGTTATTAGTGCAGCACCCCAACTTTTCCTATAACTTAAAAGACCAAATTTTGACCGAAATTAAATTTTTATAGTTTTCTATCATCAACAAGCCAAGTTGCTGTAACTACATTGGGATAAAAAAATAATGATTAAATAGCGCTAAATATTTGACTATTTAAATGAATTTAAAAGACACTTACCGAGATCCTCGTGTGTAAGTTGTGAACCCACTAAGCCTCTAGCCAAGACCTCATATATATTGAGGTAAAGCCTAACGAAGGGAAAATGACTTGATGTGAGTGATACCAATCATCCAATATGCTCCTACTAATTTTAATTACATAAAATAAAAATGAAAACATTCATTATTTCACTACTCAGAATGCTCACAGGTGTCAAGTCCTTAATAGGTACCACTCAACTAACCCAAGAACCAATCTCAATCTAGACAATAGGACTCAGACGAGTCCACTAGTGATGAGGCTACAACTACAAGGACCAACTCCGACCCAACAAGAACTACACGTCTATAGACCATTTCCCAACATGTTCTGTCAGGTGCCCAACAGCAACGTTGTCAATCTTCCACACGCAACCACTGCATGAAATTTGCACATCCGCCCCACACCCTGTTGGGGTTGCGTCAGTGGCGGCGGCGGTGAGAGTTCCGGCGAGCTCGGTTTTTATACGCAGTTGTTTCCTTTTACTAATAAAATGTTTTTAAAAAAAACAAAATACTCTAACCTCCAGCGACGTAAGGGGCGATCGCACCGGCCGATTTGGGCTTCCGCGCGGTAGAGGCTTCGGCGGGCCAAGGGCACTGCACGCGGACGGGCGGATCGATTGGGAGAGCCGCTCGGACGCGGCCGCTCGCGGAGGCGACTGGGATCGTGCGGGCGAACAGAGCCGCGCGCTGCGAGCGCGGACGGGCGGAGGACGGCGACGCACGCGGTTGATCGGGCCGACGGGAGCGACGCGCGCGGACGGGATGAAGCTGGCGCGGTCGACGCGTGGGAAAGGGGAAACCGCGGGACCGTCTGTGCGCGGGCGGAGAGCGTCTGTACGCGCACGGCTCGAGGACGCAGGTGGTCGGCGAATCCGAACGAAGCCTCTGATACCACTCGTTAGGGTTGCGTCAGCGGAGAAAGGATAGAGGAGTGTACCTCACAAGCTCCCGAACTGCAGATGACCTCTTCGATGCAGCTCGCCGCGAGCACACAGACACCTCCGCCGCAGCCGCTGCTCCGCTCGGCCACCCGTTCGTGCTATGATCGGCTCGCGTACGCCGCCGTACGCGCCGCGCCCCCAACGCATTGCCACGTTTTATTAGATCTATTTGTTTAAATTATATTTTTTATATTTTTTATTTTTTATTATACATTATAATTATCTATTAAAAACATAATATTCGTAAATTATATAATTTCGTGAGAAACAAGAATCCCACGTAGTTCATTTATTACAATGGTGAAAATAAGTGAAGTGGTACTTACCTTTTCTTCAAAAAATATATGATTTACGGTAGAATAATTATAATATTATTTTTTAAAATTTATGATAATTAATAAATAAAATATATAGAATGATAAATACATTATTGAATAAAATATATTATTTTACCTTAAAACTCATGTTGTGTCTTTTCCCTTAAAATATGTAGAATAATAAATAAAAATATATTATTTTATCCTTAAAACTCATGTAAAGAGTAATACAGTTAAAATATTTATTAGTAATTGTGAATAATTTAATTTTTGTTTGATAAAATATATTATAAAAAATAAAAATATATAGTAAATAACTATAATGCATAATATTGACCACTGATTTTAAAAGGTGAAAAATGATGTATAATAATAAGAAATAATTAGTCAACACTTTTTACTATGAGAGACAATTGTGAATTAAAAAAGTTTTGTGTCTAAACGAAAATTATCTTGAAGTTCAGAGAAATTTTTATTACCATTAAATTATATAAAATTATCATTGCCTACGTAAAATTTGTGTTTTTATTTTTTAAAATTTCTTTTTTAAGGCGATAGGTGCTTAATTTTTTTAAGTTAATTCTCTGTAAGTATTTTTTTAAAATAATTTAAAAATAAAAAAATAAAAAAAAACATCATTTGAAATACCAAACGTTGGATTTCATGTGTTTTCTTTACTTCATCGAAAATTTTATCAAAAAATTAATAGTTACCATGATATCAACAAAAGTTATTGGCTATAATTGAAATGCACTTATTAAAATAAACAAAGACATGCCCCTAAGTGTAAGATTGCATGGAACAATTGATCTTACGGTCAGATTATGGTCATCTAACAATCCATATAGAAATCGCAAAAGGAGACTAGGTCAAAATCTCATCAACAAAAGTATAATTGCAAAAAAAATCATAAGACGAGGTTGACAACAAACAATGTCAAGCAATACAACCAAAACAAGAATAACAAATAAGGCAATAAAAAATATGAGCATGATACCTACATTATAGTATCTTTCTTATTTATCAACATTGTAACATTGCTTTCGCATACCACAACTTATAATGCAAAAACTAAGTGGGCCGAGCTAGATGAGTCCAAATCGATACGTGAGTTAAATGGGCTGGTGTGAGTCCGAACTGCAAGAAACGAATTACTCGCAAGACGCTTAAACTAAATGGGCCGGATTAGGCCCCAACTGTAAAATATGGCCTTAATGGCATGTGATTTTGATATGACTAACTAAAATAATAAAATATAGATGACATGTGATTACAACATGATTAAGGGTAAGTTTAGAAGAGTTTTTTTTTTCTTAAATTTATAAATATCATTATTATTATACAAATTCTTATATATAAATTTTCACATTACAATTTATTACACATATCATCATTGTTCGATTGATTTATTATATATATATATATATATATATCTATGCATAACTACGATGTACAGAAAATATAACTGAAAAATATTAAAACAAGTGTAGCTAAGTAAATAAATAACATGATTGATTAGGCTAAATGATTTGATTGGTTAAATAGGAAAATGTCATTAACTTAACCAGAAGATGGAATTAATTAATGATACGCAATTAACTTAGTTCATTGCATTTTAAAGACAGATCAATTGTAACGTCAAAGTTAAAAAGACATTCAATCTGCATATTAAATATGAGAGTAATTGATTCCTTATTATACTTTCACCTCAATCTACATTCCCAGTACTGTAATTATAATCGATTAGGATATTCAATTGATTCAAATCGATCTTCCAGAATATCTATTGAATATTCTGTGATTACATATATACTAATACAAACTACAGTAATAGATACGTTGCACTTTCACGTACAAGTAAATGTAACTATATATTTCAGTACGTTAAAGTTGAACTTGAAGAAATAATTCTGCTTTATCTAAAGTCAAGATTCTTCATTTTTTTATATTATATTGAAATAGGACCATATTTCACAGCGCATCCTCACTTATGACCTTTTACATTTGGTATTAAAAATTGGCAGTGGTTGGAAGGTTTTTTTCTTCCTTTCTACTTTATTTTATGTCTGCAGGTGGTCCATAAGTGAAAATTCAATTAAAAATTAACCGACGGTAAGGAAAGTAAAGGAAACGACGAGAATTAATTTCGATACTTTTTTAATTTTTTATAGCATTGATTTGCCCTCACCTTTTCTATAAATACTACTGAAAGGTATTTTCTCATCTATATATATATATATATATATATATATATCATGTGTTATATAATTGCCCTAACCTTCCTGGGCATAGCTTTTAAGAGCCTTAACTGGAAGTTGTACGTACCAACATCTCTCTGGTCTGAAGGAAATAAATGGCAACTACCTCATTTTCCTTTGTGCAGATCTGTCCCTCTTCTTTCAGATTTAGTTAATTTATGATATAGTCTATTATATTAAAATTTCAAATTAAACTTAGCTTATATTGCTTAAGTCATTTCATTTTGTATAATAAATCATGAAAGAGAAGGAAGAAAGGCGACGGAAAAGAACAAAAAATAAATCCTCTCACATAGTTCTCTCCTTTCCTTTTGCCCATGACCGATGCCTCCTCCCACACACTCTGCTTGCAACCTCCTCTCATGCAACGTCCTCCTCCTCCTCTTCTTCCTTCTCGGAGGTATTATCGTATTTCCCACTATCATGCTCTTCACCTTAAACAGCTTACTGACACCTCAAGTGACAAAGAGGTGGAGACACTACACCTTGAAGAAGGCTGCTGCCTTTGTCAGGCGCAACAACATTGTCATCATGTGCACAATGACCCATCTGTGATTGCCCTTCCTAAACAACTAGTTGATCAGTGCAGGTAGGCAAGAGAGGGTCGACATAAGGATTGTGGTATACACAAGGAAGGAGACCAAGATCATATTAGGATTAGATGAGTTATTGAAAAATTTAGATAATCCAGATTTAATCTAGACCATTGAATTAAGGCACCACTAGAAAAGCAACTCTAGTGATGCCACTAGAAAATATTTTCCATATATATACATATATATAGTCTTGATAAGGCCTTCTAGAATTTTTTCTAGATCACTTAGCAATCTAATTAACTTTATATATATGTTTTGTCCTTTTATGAAAGATTGAATTAGCAACATGTATGTGATGGGTACTCTTGTTGTCATAGTAAAGTTTAGCAGGTTTTTTTGGTTGATACCTAAACTTGACAAAAGGTATGTTAGCCAATTAAATAATTTCAAAAGTAAAAGCAACCATTATTGATCTATATTCTACCTACTTGTGCAAAGGATCTAGATATATATAGTATACTAAGTTTTCCAATTAATTAAGGAACAAGAGATTTATTTAAATTTATTGTCAAACTTGTGGTGGACATCCTCATCATGGTGTAATTTCCTTGACCAACATCACAATAACATTTCAAATTTAAACTATTATCTCAAAAAAATGCAATACCTTAACCTAGGTTGTTTTTTAAAATATCCAAAAGCCTAAGAGGTTGCATCATATATAATGTTCCTTGAATGATTTAGACATAAATTGACTGAGGTGATTGACAACAAATTAAAAGATATATCAGACTTGAATTGGTAGTGATGAGATATATAAATTTACCAGTGATTCTTCTACAATTGCTCGAGTATTGAAGGAACCGTTCGTCATTGTTATCAAGTTCTAAGTACTTCTTAATAGGGATTTTTGATGGTTTGACCCCAACAAGACCAATTTCTTTAAAAAGGTCAAGAATGTACTTACTTTGACAAATATTGATTAAACTTCAAACACTAGAAGTATTTAAATTTAATTACCTAAATCTTTATTCTAACAAAAATTGTCAAATGTCACTATGTCAATGGGTTATTTGTCACTATAAATAGACAAGATCTAACATATATTATATTACACGTGAATAGGTCGATCATTCTTGATATACAGTACATATCTATCACTATATGTCAAGAGGTTTATGACTATGAGCTCGTTTGTATCCATAGAATTCATGAGAATTGAATTAAAATGAATTTAATTCACATAAATCACTTACTTGTACTGATAGAATTTAATTTAATTCATTTTCGTAAATACTGTTTACTCTTCAATTTAGGACAAAAATGAAGTCCAAACACATGAGGTATGAATCGTCTAGAATTCAGTCAACTTGAGCTTCCTCACCTGCTTCCATCCGATTATCAGAATTTCTAATTTCGTTCAATTTTAAGAGGTGCAGAACACCTTTGTACTAAAGTCATTTTTGTCTAATTCAATTTCGCTCAAAAAATAAATTTCTGTCAATTTATTTCTAATTAATTTCATTTGCACAAATGTGCCCTATATATAAGTTGATCAGTTACTATAGATAATGCAAATTCGTTACTATAGATAGGTAGGTTTGTTAATATGATCAAATATATTGTATAGATTTGTCAATATATATATATAAAATAAAAAATTTAAATAATTGTCATTGATCTAATTATTAGTTAATATTCACACTTTAATATATATATATAAGGGCACGAGTTGTGTAGGCGTCTACAGAAGTTACTTCTGTAGGCATCCGTCGATCATGAGATCGACGGTTGAAATTTAAAAATTTAAAAGTTACTCTCTCTTAAAATTTAAAAACACTCTCTCTCGTACAGCAGGTGAAATTTAAAAACACTCTCTCTCATGCAGGTGAAATTTAAAAACACTCTCTCTCAAGCATGTGAAATTTAAAAATACTCTCTCCCTTAACTTTAAAAATTCACTCACGTACGTATATTTCGAACTGTTCTATTAATTAACTTATAAAAATTAATTAATTTTTCATTAATTACGAATACGGTGATTAAATTTGAAAGAAGTTTGTGGATTTTTTTAATTATGTAGTGTTTAATAAAAATAATTTAGGGTGGATTTTTTTTTACTTAAATATTAGGGTGAATTTTTTTTTAAATAATTCGATTTTACTTATAAAATATTTTGATTAAATATTTAAAAACACTTCATTTTCAATCGATTATTTTTCATGTGTCGTTTTGTATTAAAATCACTCTTGAATTTTTTTTTAAAATTTTTCTTTTCCAAAATTTTTTTTTAAAATTTTCTTTTTCAAACAAAACCCCCCTACTCGGACTAGGTCTCCATATACAATTCCCCTTTAATCAACTAATTAACCTACCAAAACACTTAATAATTAGTAAATTAAGTAGTCCATAAAAATCTAAATTAATTAATCTATAAAAATATTTAATCAATCAATTACATATTCCCTTAAAAATCCCAATTAATCAACTAATCAAATGGAAAACTTAAACATTTTGGTTACAAAATCAATAGTTAAAATTTAATAACAATAGGAGGCTTTGTACATCTTTGAACGAAGAATTTTTTATAAAAAAACTCAAATTTATTTATGGAACAGAGACAAAAAGTAAAAGAATATAAAAGTGAAAACGACTACAGCTAAAACTTCATCGAAAAAGAAAAATTAAGAAAAAAGAAAAATATACACACCAAGTTAGCTAGGTTTTGTTTGTATATGTTGTTGTTAGGTAACATAAATTTTTAAATTTTTTTATGTATTATTATTATTGTATAAATTTTAATATTTAAAATTTTTAATTTTACTTTATAATTAATTATATATCTTTAACTTTATTTATTTTACTTTTCTTACCGTAACTTTTCATAATAAATCAATCTACAGTAAACACAAACCAAGTGCAGTTTCTACTGTCAAGAGAAAAAATATCAAGAGTTTCAGATTCCTGACAATCTGAAACTTGCTGCATAAAATAAATTTTTTTTTACCTTGTGAATGTAGTGAATGCATAAAATAAACTTGATATAGTATTATTTTTCATATATATATATATGACTATTTTTACGACTATAGTTCCACGGAAATTTAACTAAAAAATTCCCTTTGTCCCTCCTTATGTGTATATATATATATATATATATATATATATATATAAATATATTCACGTACAGAAAGAAGTTGATTTTTGGTAGTACTTACAAAAAATAAAGTAAATTTAAAAATTAAAATATTTTAAATTTATAAATAAATCTCACTAAAAATAAGACGTTCATAAGTAAATACTTGTAAACGTTATAAGACTCCATTTGTTTAAGAGTTAATTATTATATCATGTATTTCTATTTTTTACCGTATATATTATAATTATGTAAAGTAACATTTATCAAATATCTTTAATATTTTATATCAAAATATTATATAAAAATTTATTAATGGACAAAGGGAAGTTTGTATGGAAAAGGAAAATTTTGAAAAAAAATTTAAATTTTTTTATCGTTATAGGTATATTTTTTTTTGCCATTTCTTACATGTGGAGTTGAAAAAATTCTTACATTTTTTGAAATTTTATTTCAATGTAATTTATTTCCAACGTGCATCTTGTTTAACTTCCTTTAACTATTGTTAAACTTATTACAAGAAAAAAAGTTAAAATATAAAATATTTATTTAAAATTTTTACACATGTACAAATAATCTTTAATTTTTTTAAATTTCTTAATTTTTTTTTTTTTCTTAAATTTTTAACGTTGACCGATCACTTTTTCTTGTAAATGAACAAAAAAAATCATCATGAAACAATAAGATCAAAACAACACTTCGATGGGCCAACAACGTAGGTTTTGTTTATTTTCACTTTGTTTATTATATATCTTTATTTTTTTACCGTAAATTATAATAATATTTATAAAAAAATTTAATATTTAATATTAAAAAATTATACTGAAATATTTACATAATAAATTATATAAATTATTTTAAAATATAAATTTTATCTAACCAGGGAAGGGTGAAGACGGTCAGTGGACACGTTCACGTACACGTACAACACATGCACAACGTACATGCTACATCTGTGATCCATCACATCACCGTCAAATCAACGGTCATTTAATGGAATCTCGGTCCTCAAGGTCGTCGTCGTCATCATCGCGTCGCCGTCGTCGTCGTAATTTCACCGGCCTTCGGCGATTTTTCACCCCTCACCCGCCTCGCTTCTGCCACCGACGGCGACTGCTCGACGCTGGAGCTTCCTTCTTTGACTCGCTTACCCTGTAACGATGCTTTCACAGTTTCACCCGAAACCAAAGTTCATATAATCCCTATTTTCTAAAAATTTATTACGTACGTCCGTGAAATTTCGAATTCTGAACGATGATAAGATTAATAACAAACTCCCAATTTCTTTTTTTACGTTGAAAATTAGAAAAATAGAAATTTTTTTAAAAAAAGTGAGAAATGAATTTTTTTTAAAGATTATTTCTGTTATGTTATGAAAATTATAAAAAATTAATTTAAAAAATTTATAAATATTTTATATTTTAACATTTTAAATATAATTTTACATTTTTTT